>BQNB010023850.1:47483-61356 GCA_026074375.1 Tanacetum coccineum | reverse complement strand
ATGGGCTTCCCCGTAGGCAGTATCGTTTGGGCCTTGGAAGTCTGTATTGGTGTTGCTATGGCCCATTCGTCATCGGTCCGAGTGTAAATAGTATTCGTAGGTCGGGTCCATGACCCGAGGTTGGACTATACGTCATCAACTCTCCCCCTCAATCAATGACCCGTGTTCTATTTAAAGAGCTGTAGTCTTTGATTGAGTGTCAATTTTATGAAAACCCAAGTCCGATTGATTTACAAAAACAGCATTAAGCCACCACGTGAAATCCAAATAATTTCTTAAAGAATCATAAACGGAAAATTATAAGGATAAAAGAAGACTTCTCTTCTTAATCAAGAAATAATGCACTGAAGCGTACATTAGATCGAGTTTTCATGGATATAAAGTAATCCATGCCCATGAGAACTTAATCACCCGTTGTTAGGAACAGCCGTCTTTTTGGCGACGAGCTCTCCTCAATTTGAAAACCAGGTTGTAGTCAAAAATAACTACAAGCCATTAAGACATATTTTGAAAGGTTTAAACTTCCGTTCGAGCTTTATTTAAAGACCCGTGTCATTATTGAATGACATTTCTAGGACCGTAAATGTTATCGATAAACGGAAGACATGTCTTGAAGAAAACTATTTTTGGCATTTTCTATTTTCTGATTTTTATGGATTTTTGATGGTTTTATATTTTTGTATTTTTCTTTTTGGGTTTAAGTATGTACATATTTACATAGGATACTTGAAGCCAATCCGTTACTCATCCTGAAGACTTTTGAGTGTCTCCGGCTTCATACACTTCATGCCAAGCCTTGGGAGTATAAATTCGAATCATTCTCTGGGCAGCGTCTTAGTGAATATATCCGCCAGTTGATACTCTGTCCTCACGAAATACAACTTAACCACTCCTTTTTCCACTTGTTCTCTGATTGTTAGGGTTTATCCTTGGTTTATAAAAGGATCCCTCTTGGCATAGTTAGAGACACGAGCTCAATATATCTCATACAAATCATATCTCATAGTTAGTAATTTGTAATCACTAAAGCTGATTAATATAAATTATTATTTTGTTTTTCATTGTTATTTTAGCACTTGTGTTACGATTCAGCTTAGACAAGTATTCATAGTCAGTTTTTTTTATCTAGTCAAACTGATTTATACATCTTGGCCTATCATCCTTAATAGGTTAACAGAGATCTATTCAGTTTGGGACTCACATGTGGTATCGAAGCTGTGAGAAACTCTGAGTAAGAAGAAAAACAAATCTGTTATACATCTCCATCCTAAAAACTAAAAATGTCTGGTCACAAGATGAAATTGCACCACTCCACCATCTCATCACAATACACCAACACAACTAACTCCTATACAGTATTCAACCATCAAACTTCTTATTCTCAAAGGAGAATTATGATATATGGGCCAGAAAATGGAACATTTTTTGGCAGAATACGACTAGCCAAATCTGGGAAGTTATACAAATTGGGATGGTCCTTTCAATCACTACAGATACACAAGGTCAAATTAAGGTTTTGCCTCACGAATGCAGAGAAATTGTAGCCAGGAAGGAGAGAACAAGAAAAGCAAGGACCACTTCGCTTATTGGCTCTTATGAGGAAGATCATCTTGCTATATTTCATAAGATGTCTGATGCAAAAGGAGTGGTATGCCTTCAATCAGATTTGGTGGAAATGACGAATCCAGAAGATGGCAGACGAGTATATCTGTAAAGCAACAGTTTGAAGGATTCTATGATTAACTCAGAAGGGCTCGCACAAAAAGCTTGACAGGTTCAATGTCTTCTGCGTCAATTAGAGATTCATGGAGTGGTGTATCCACATAAGGATGCCAATCAATAAAAATTCCTTAGATCTTACCTTCAGCTTGGTCACAAGTTTCATTTAAATTTATGAAGACCAAACCAGGAACGCGGAATAATCTCAGCTTTGATGATCTGTAAAAATTATCTAAGAGTCTTGAGAATGATGTAAAAGGTCTACTGCACTTCATACTTAACACGCAAATGTAGCATTTGTATCTGTGAACCACAGAATTACTATGATGTTAGTACCGCTTATAGTGTTTCCAATTCTTCTGGGCAAAACTCACAGTATGAACAAACATCATCATACTACTTGCTTGCTAATCAATCAAGTTGCCCTTAACTGGATCATGAGGACTTGGAACAGCTTGATGAATATGACCTAGAAGAAATGGACTTGAAGTGGCAAGTGGCCATGATCTCAATGAGAATGAAAAAGTTCTACAAAAAGACTGGTAGAAAGCTACAATTTGATGCAAATGAACAGTTGGCTTTGGATATAACAAAGTTTAATGATACAATTGCCACAAGCAGGGTGGCATGCATGGAACTCTGGAACTAAGGATGGGAGCAGAACTGGAAAGAAGGAGGACTCTAAAGCATTGGTGACTATTGATAGAGAAGGTGTAGATTGGACCAGTCACTCAGAAGAAGATGAAGATTATGGTTTGATGGCTTGCAACAGCTCAGAATCAGACACAGAGGTAACTTCCTGTTCAAATGAGTGTAAAGAATCTTATGCTAAATTTAAAAAACTGTATGATGTTCAGAGAGAACAACTTAGTGATGCAAGCATAGAAATAAAGGCATATACTCTAGGTCTTAAGAAAGTTGAAGCACAGTTAGTAGTAATCAACAAGGTCAAACTTTGGTATGAACAAAGATAAAATTTATGAGATAGATTTGATGATAAAAATGATGTTCTAACTTATCCATGAGAAATTGTTGCTGAAGCTCAAAAGAAAAAGAAGATTTGAAAGCTAAAGTAGAAAAATGGATAACTTCTAAAATCTCTTTAGTAAACTGCTTTAATACCCAAAATGAGTGCTAATGATAAGTTTGGGCTGGGTATGGGGTTCACAGATATGATCGGTATTTGAGCTATGAAATGAAGTTTTACAAAGTGTTTTTATGAATAAGAGAGTGATGTTAGAAAAACACTTTGTATGATAGGTTTGTTACAGCAGGAGGAATGCATGTTGTACCTCACACCCATGACAGGGAATTATATGCCATCTGGACCTGATATTGAAGTAGATTACTCACAATTTACATATGGTCCAAAACAGACTCAACCTAGTGAATCTGAAACCCAAACAAGTGAATTTGATACCTGTGAATCTAACATTAGTACAGAACCCTCTGAATTAGTGTCTGAACCAGTTGTCAATGAATCTAATGTAGAATGTCAACCTAAGGTCTGGTCTGATGCTCCTATCATTGAGGAGTATGAATCAGATAGTGAAGATGAGTATGTGTCTATACCAACAAAAGAACAGGAAACACCTAGTTTTGCTATCCAGCAAGTAAAAACTCCTAGGGAAACTGTCAAGAATCAGTTCACACATAGTAAAAATCCTAAAGTTGACAAGAAAGAGTTGGGGTATGGGTTTACTGTAAGAGCATGTTTTGTATGTGGAAGTCTTAATCATCTAATTAGAGATTGTGATTTCCATGAGAAGAGGATGGCTAAAAAGGCTGAGTTAAACAATGGGTTGAATAGGAACTCTGGTCAAAGGGAGATAAGGCCAATTTGGAACAATGTGCAAAGAGTAAATAAACAAAACCAATTTGTTCCTACAGCAGTACTAACTAGAACTGGCAAAATTCCAGTTAATACTGCTAGAGCTAGCGGTACTAAAAATGTTAGTACTGCTAGGCATAGTTTTAACAGACAGGCAGTACTAACTAGTACTGCTATGAAAGTTAATTCGGTTAACACATTGTGAAATAGAGCTAGACAGAAAAGGTTTTTCAAAAACAAAATTCACCATTCTTCAGGCCTTTCAAAAATACAAATTGTACTTTGAACAAATTTACAAAAACATAAATAAGTAAATATGTTAGGTAAATGCAGTTAGTGCTGTTGGGGGAAAAAGGGAAACTGCTGTTAAGCCCTCAACAGGTTGTAATTAGAGACAACAAAGATACAACTAGCACAATGTCTCCAAATATAATGGTGGATCCAGTCTTATAAATTGTTACACTTTTAAAGATCCACTAGGCAGACTCAAGCCCAAACAGGCTTGGGTCCCTAAAAGAATCTAATCTCTTTTATTTGATGTGCAGGATTATCCACATAGAGCTTTAAAGAATAAAGGAATTGTTGATAGTGGATGTTCCAGGCACATGACTGGAAACAAGGCCTACCTTGCTAAATTTCAAGACTTTAATGGTGGCCCTGTTGCTTTTGGAATGGTAGTTCAAGATTACATCCTGGTAAAGTAAATTAAAAAAACTGGAAAGTTAGATTTTGAGGATGTGTGCTTTGTGAAAGAACTTCAGCATTTTAATCTCTTTTCTGTGTCACAAATGTGTGACAAAAAGAACAAGGTTCTGTTTACTGACTCTGAATGTCTTGTTTTGTCTCCTGAATTTAAGTTACCTGATGAAAATCAAGTATTACTTAAAATCCCCAGACAAAACAATATGTACAGTTTCAATTTAGAGAACATTGTTCCTTTAGGAGGGATTAGGTGTTTTAATTGCAAAGGCCCATGATGCAATTAACAAATGGCATAGGAGGTTGGGTCATGTTAACTTTAAAAACTTAAACAAACTTGTAAAGGGAAACCTTGTAAGAGGTTTACCTTCAAAGATTTTTCAAAATGACCACACTTGTGTTGCTTGTCAGAAAGGAAAGCAACACAAGGCCTCCTGTAAGGCCAAATCAGTGAGCTCTATTAGCCACTCCTTACAACTTCTTCATATGGATTTGTTTGGACCTACATCTGTAAGGAGCTTAAACCATAAGACTTATTGCCTGGTTATCACTGATGATTTTAGCAGGTTTAGTTGGGTGTTTTTCTTAAGATCTATGGATTGAAAAAATAGTGGAATCCTTTAAGGACTTAATGAGACAAATTGAGAAACCAATTGAATCAAAAAGTTAAAACTATTAGATGTGATAATGGTACATAATTCAAGAACAAGGATGTTATTGGTAAATTTGTGGGTCAAAAGGATCAAGAGGGAATACAGTTAATGCCAGAAATCCACAACAAAATAGAGTTGCTGAAGAAAGAACATGACCCTTAATTGAGGTGCTAGGGACCATGCTTGCAGATTCATTTTACCTAACACTTTTTGGGCTGAAGCGTTAGTATGCTTCGTTTGTTCTTTTATTAGCGGTATTAGTGACCAAGCCTCACAATAAGACCACCTTAGAACTTATAACTGGTAAAATACCAATTTATAAGTTATATAAGACCTTTTGGGTGCCTGTGACATCTTGAATACATTGAACACCTGGGCAAGTTTGCTGGAAATCAACTGAAGGGTTTTTAGTTAGGTATTCTTCACGCAAGGATTTTTTAGGGTTAATACACATTTAGAAAACCAAGAGAGTGAATGAAAACATGCACATCACCTTTTCTAGAGAATACAAAAATGTTGCAGCGAAAGGAACAACTTTGGATTTTTGATCTTGATTATTTAATTGATTCTTATGAAATTATATAACTGTAGATCAGAGAATAAAGCTAACAAACATTGCAGGTCACAAGAAGCTAATCAAATGCAGGTACAAAAGACATTATTGATGCAAGGATTCTGAAAACAAGATGAATTGATCATGACTGCTTTGTATTGCCTATATGGTCTTCTTATTCTTCAAAATAAATCCTGCTTTAAAGATAGATGAAAAGTAGAGTAGGTACTAAGGGTGGAAGAACAAGTCTTGTTGATGAACTTAAAAGACTTTAGAGGCATGAAAGGATGCTAATGAGGCAGTGAAGCTCTCAGGAAGGATGTTTGCACAAAGCAACTGAATGAATTTTCTTATACAAGCAGGAGCTTGCTAAGGCTAGCGTACTACATAGTTATACTGTTAGCACACCAGCTTAGTTAGCAGTCACTAACCTTAGTTTTTACTGTCTGGCACACCAGTTAGTACTAGCTAGTTCATGATGGGACTATCTCTCTCTGATCCAACCAAATCTAAAACAGATAATTCAGATATACCTCACTTGAGGACATTTATCAAAAATTTACTGATGGTATTTTACTAATTCATTCTTTTGGTGATGAGGGTGCAGTGGTTGACTCACAATATGGAAACTATTTGTGAATGTTAGTTCCTATCCCACGTCAAGGATTTAACTCTTTTCATCCATTCACCTCTTATTCTTGGGAGATCCAAACTAGCAGTTCAAACAAGAAGTAAAGTGGATAAACGTTCTAGAAGAGCCCAGGACTTTTGTTAGCTATGTTCAAAAGCAAAAGGAGAAAATAATCATAGGACTTCCAAACATTGTTTATTTGCTTGTTTCCTGTCTCGGAATGAACCCAAGAAGATTTCAGAAGCACTTGAAGATGAAAGTTGGGTTGATGCTATGCAAGAAGAATGCTGGCCGTTTGATTTTTATAGAAAGTTTGGATAATAGTAGATGTGCCTTATGGGAGAAGGGCGATTAGTCATAAAGTGGATTTATCGATAACTAGGATAGAGAGGAGTTGTTGTCAGAAGAATGCAAGGTTAGTTGGATCAGGACATAGGCAAGAGGAAGGTATTGACTCTATGATGAGGTTTTTTCTCCTGTGGCCAGGATAGAAGCCATTAGGATCTTTTTAGCCTTTGCCTCTTACATGGGCTTCATAGTCTATCAAATGGATGTGAAAAGTGCCTTCCTTTATGGCAAAATTGATGAGGAGGTATATGTGTCTCAACCACCAGGTTTTCTAGATCCTAAATATCCTCAGAAGGTCTACAAAGTGGTAAAAGCTCTCTATGGGTTACACAAGCTCCCAGGCTGGGTATGATACTTTATCTATTTCTTGTTGAAAGAATGGATACAGAGAGAACATTGAAAACTCTCTTCATAAAGAAGTACAAACATGATTTAAATACTAGTTCAAGTTTTATGTGGATGATATATCTTTGGGTCTACAAAGAATTTCTTGGTGTGATGAATTTTGAGGCATTTAATGAAGAGTAGATTTTAGATGAGTTCAATGGGAGAGCTCACTTTCTTTCTTGGATTACAAGTCAAACAGAAAGCAGATGGTTCTCTTATAAGGTCAAAGTTAAAATTTTGCAAAAATCCTGAAGAAGTTTGACTTTGTTAATGTTAAGACTGCCAGTACACCGATTGAGACCCAGAAGCCTTTAGTCAAGGATAAGGAAGCTAGTGATGTGGATGTCCATCTTTATAGGTCTATGATTGGTTCTTTAATGTACTTTACTGCTTCTAGGCATGATATTATGTTTGCAGTCTGTGCTTGTTCTAGGTTTTAGGTCATTCCAAAAGTCCTCACATTCTATGTGATGTTAAGAGAATTTTTAGGTATCTAAAGGGCAGCCCAAACTGGGCTTTGGTACCTTAGGTGTCCTCAATTTGACCTGGGAATCCTAATAGTTAGTGCTATGCTGGAGCAAATCTTGACATGAATCCACAAGGAGTTGTGTCAATTTCTTGAAAGGAGACTCAGTTTCTTGGCAATGCAAAAAAGGCAAATAAAAAGAAACCCCCCAATGTGGCGTAACTTTTACTACAGAGGCGAATATGTTGCTGCTGCAAGCTGTTGTGGGCAAGTTTTGTGGATTCAAAATCAAATGTTAGACTATGGGTTCAATTTCATGAACACAAAGATCTACATTGATAATGAAAGCACAATCTGCATTGTAAAGAATCCAGTATATCATTCCAAAACAAAGCAATGGCAATTAGGCACACTTCATAGGGATGCTTATGAGAAGAAACTTATTCAGGGTTAAAATCCACACTGATGTAAATGTAGCTGATATTCTAACCAAAGGCATTGATGTTAGCAGGTTCCAGTTCTTGGTTGTTTCTATTGGGATGATAAATCCATAGGCTGCATTAGTTAAAGGGAGGCAATATGATGTGTTGTATAGTTTGTATGAAGTGTTTAGTGTGAAGAAACATTTTAACCATAAGTGATGCATTTCAAGGGGTTTATTAGGATTCAGAGAGTCATTGAGAAGAATTTTTGATGGTACTGAAGCACTGATGTTACCTACATTGTTCATTCTTTGGTTGGCAACAGTTAGTACCTACAGTGCAAGGTTAGTACCGCTGGGCAAAGTTAGTACCGCTATAAAGACGTTGAAGAAAAATACCGCTAAGGGTACAAAGTGTAAATTGAAACGGTTTCCTTGAAATTAGGTTTCCTAAACCTATAAAAACCCATCTCAATTGACAGGTTATTTACGTATCCAGTCTCAAATACTTTCGATTATACAAGCCCTAATATCTCTCTCACCGACGATCACTCTTTCGAATACAATGGATGTTCTTGAATCGTGCCCTAAGCACAATATGGTCGCATATCTAGAGAAGACTGATGGGAATGCCGAGTTTCATGATATCATTGATTTTCTTACGCGCAGTTCCATTCATCATGCTCTACTGTAAGTCATTTGATTCTACAACATTTGTTGAACAGTTTTGAGACGCCTGCTAAAGTCCAAATAATTAACAATGATAGGCACATTTCTGCAACGTAGCTGGCAAAGTTTTTAATCACATAACCTCAATAGAATAGTCATATTTATTATTATTTTAAATTTATATACACACTACCTAGACATTAATAATTTAATCAAACCATCTAATCCCCCAAAAAAAAAATATCCTAATACAATATATATTATAAAATATATTTTTAATTTTTTTTTATAACCCAATTAAAAATATATTATTAAAAACCCAAAGGGTATTTTAATGAGGGGATTTAACTGTGTTAACATTTAACAAAGCTTTGATTTTCCACCCAATGGACGGTTTCTATTTCATTACAATGAATCATTGTATTAGTCAATAAGGCCACCTCGTGGGATCAAATTTCCGCACTAATTATTGCCACTACTGTCATTTGCTTAACATCTAATCAGATGTTAAATTTTTCTAATTAATTTTGATTTGGTATGCTTAGAAACATTTAGATGCAAAGAGAAGTTTGTATGTCCCACGTGTATTTCATCTTTTTAGATATTAAACAGTAGAATAATGTACCTTGTTCCTTTAGTTAATTTTCTTGTAAATGCTTTGACAAGTAAAGTTTTTTTTTTATGGTTATATGGGAAAACATTTCTCAGGGAAAGTAATCCCTTTATTGCTTCTATGGTTGGTACAACCCAACTGAGGATGAGGGTGCCCCTTCAGATGAAAGACCATCTGATTCACAACCTACATCTCTCCTCCTCACTCTACTGAAGCACATGTTGAGCCACAGACTGACCCATCCCCTAGACCTTCACCTTCTACTACCATTCATGATTCTATTCCAGAAAGTTCTGGTGGGAATCTTGGAGGTCATTCATCCAGTGATAAATCCCTTTCAGGGAATGAGGGTGACATGACACTCCAAAGTGTCTATGATCTTTGTATCTCCTTGTGTACACAGGTTTCAGATCAAGCCTAAGGATTTCTAAATTGAAAGGCAACAGATGAAAAAGCTCAAGAAGCAAGCCAACCTGGTCCATCACACACGAGCATGGGTGAAGAGTGTCTCCTTACAACAAAGATTGGCAGGAAAGAGATCCTTAAAGAAAAACTGGATGCAAAAGGAGAATGTATCCAAACAGGGGAGGAAGTCTGCCAAAGGTGAACCTACAGTCCATAAAGATCCACTATTTGATGAGATTCCTGAAGATTCATTGGATTATATGGAGACTGAGGATGCTCAAGATGAGGGGAGGACAAGAGATGTAGTGGATGAAGAGAAGGAGAATGCTGAAGATGTACTTAGTACTGAAGATGTACTTAGTACTGCTCAACAAAAAGTTAGTACTGACAAGGAGAAAGTTAGTACTGACAGACCAATAGTTAGTACTGACAGATCCAAAGTTAGTACCGACAAGAAGAAAGATAGTACCGATGAGCTAAATGAAAGTACTGATGATCATACTGAAGGAGGAAGTGCTACTCAAACTACTCAAACACCTACTTCTACAATATTTGGAGATGATGAAACAATAGCTCAGGTTCTTCTCAAACTATGAGTCAAGCCAAGCAGTTCAAGAAGAGCAAGGAGAAAGGTTGTAGAGTTAAGGATATGAAGAGACTGAAAGACCTTGGCCCACTTAAACAGATCACTTTAGACTTAAAGCCTCTCCAGAGTTTGATCCAAAAGACCAAAGGGAATGAAGAAAAAAGAAGAGGAAGATGAATCTGAAAAGTGAATCTGAATGGTATTCCTGAAGTGAGATAGATGTTTAAAATGCTTGAGTGATGAAGAAAATGACTAGGAAAGTACGAAAGAATGGAAGGTGAAGAGGAAAGAAAAGATAGCTGCAGAAGAGCTACCAATGATGCTCTCATAAAAAATTATGATGGCATAAAGGCAAGAATTTGAGGTCTGATAATGCTTGCTGAGAAAGCTTCTAGAAGATGAAAGAGAGCAATATACAATAGAAGAAAGAGAAAATTCCCTTCATGACACAATTGCTGCTCAAAGAAATTCCTTGCTCTAACAAAGATTAGAGCTATCAGGAACAGAACCACTCTAAAAGAATCATTTGAGAAATTAAAATGATGACCTACTTGAAGCATTAGGAAACTTAAGCCTTTCTTGATTTGAAACCAAGAAGGCTTGAGGAAATACAAGCTCTGTATGAAAAGATTAAGATGTCAGATGAAGATTTCATTTCTATTGGGTCTGCTGAAGATGAAAGACTGATAAAAAAGATGAATGAAAAAGGAATTGATTCTTCTAAGAATGAAAGTGTCAAGGAGGAGGATAAAGAAAGAAGAGGTACTAAGAAAGAAAGGGGAGGTCTATCAAAATGAGTGCAAGAAAAAATGGCAAGAAAATAAAATCTAAGTTCGACAGTGATGATGAACATAAAAATGCGTGAAGATTGTTCATTGAGAAGTATCTTAGACAGTGAGATAATGGAGAAGAAATCAGTTATTGCTAGATTAAGCAAGGTATCATCACCAGATGGAGATTATCTTGTTATCTACAGAGCCAATGGGAATTTCAAGGCATTCAACTTATTTCTCGATGGAGGTACTTCATATCTTGATAGCAAGAATCTATTTCATTTGTTTATGACTTGTATAAGGAGCAGTTCTTCAGAAAGTTACATTAGATGGATTTGTATTGATTCTTTGGGGAGACTTGAAGATAATGATGGAATCCTCAACAGAAGGAAATGTGCAAGGTGACTTCTGGAGTGGAACAAACAAGATTGAGGGGGGGGAATTGTAACATGGAGGTTGTATGAATCCATGTGGGAGTTGCATATGAATTCGAGGATGGTATAGTTATTCATATGTTGTTGAAAGAAGCATATCCTCTTTCTAAGATTTTATTATTAAGGATATTGATTTAGTTTGGAAGTTGAAAGAGAGAATGTTCTGTTGCTCTTGATTTGATTATGATTTATTATGCACGGATTAAGATGAAGAATATTGCTAATGTTTGGAATTGAGAAGGGTTTGAGTGTTGGATAACCACCAGCAAAACATAAGGTATCAGTTCACCAATGCTTAACAGGCATATGATATGCTAGTCCATAAGCAACGGCTTGTGGTTAAGACGTCTCAAATCCGTTTATGGTTGTCATTTACCAAAAATTTTTGGGTTTTCAACTCACATTGCTTCATGGTGAGGAGTTTGGTAGTCCAAAGATCAAACAGTTATTGTAAAGACATAATCAAATCTGTTGATAGCTGAATAGTTGGCTAAAAACTATATGGGTTATCAATTGCACCATGTTATGGCAATGAAGCATTGGCTTTAGTCCTAAAGCAAAGGTATTTGGTAAAGACCAAATCATTTCGTTGATGGTGACAGTTTACCAAAATGTTATGTAATTAAACTCACATGTTTTCAAATTAAAAGAGTTAAACTATCCCAGCAGCAAACGGCTACTGTATTTAAAGGAACATCAAATCCGTTTATGGCTGGTAGTTTGCCAAAAACTACAAAGCCAACTTAGTTGGATTGTTGCTGAAAAGATGTTGTTGTGTTGCTGAGAAGACAAAGTTGCTGCTGAAGATGGATAGTGTTTAAAAGATCAAGAAATGTTAAAGTGTTTGGATACATCCTCTATGAGCTAAAGAAGATAAATCTGAAGAAACATGAAGTTAAAAGAGTTCAACATTCATGTTTAAGGGAGGATTGTTGGGAATTATGTTTTCCTAACTTAGTACCGACAGTATTAATAGTTAGTACTGATAGTTATAGTTAGTACTGACAGTACAAAATGTTAAGTACTGATCAGTTAGTTAGTACCGATAGTAGAAATTAGTTAGTACCGTTTAAGAGATATGTATGAGATATTTTAGGAAAAGATATGTATTATCTTTTACGCGTTTTGTAAGCCTGTTAGGGTTTATCCTTGGTCTATAAAAGGATCCCTCTTGGCATAGTTAGAGAAGACGAGCTCAATATATCTCATACAAATCATATCTCATAGTTAGTAATCTGTAATCACCAAAAGCATATTAATAGAAATTATTATTTAGTTTTTCATTGTTCTTCTTAGTACTTGTGTTAAGATTCCGCATTAACACATAGTATTCATAGTCAGTGTTTCTATATAGTCAAACTGTATTTATACATCTTGGCTATCATCCTTAATAGGCTGCAAAGATCTATTCAGTTTGGGACTCACAGAGAAGACATTCAAGAATATGGAAAATCCATTCCAGACACAATGCTGACTAATGCAATCAAGCAATCAGAAGCTTATAAGGCATTCATTGACTACTCCACATGCTTGGTACCACTAAAGAAAACCAGAAGTAAAGGTTCAAAAGGGAAGCATCAAGATGTCACTACAAAGAAGAAAATCGTAATCGCTATTGATGAAAACATAATTACTGATGATCCAGATGTTGCTTTTGAGCTAGGAAAGTCTATCAACAAAACCGATGCTGAAAGAAAAAGCTGCAAGTGGTGAAGAATCTGATGGTGAACTTGCTCATAAGGTTACTGGTGGAAGAAGACCATGAGGAGTAACAATCAGTGACACTCTAACTGTTTCAAAGAAAACTCCACCTTCTAAGACTTAGAAACTCAAACGCATCCAAGTCATGACTGCTTAAGAATAATTTATTGCTAACACAAAGAAAGCAATGAAAGCCAGCAGGGAAGCTACCAGAACACTACAACAATGTGGAGGTTCAAGTGAAGGAGCTGGTGCTACACCAGAGGTTCCCGATGAACCAACAACCGATTTTGTAGCTAAAGCTAAACATGATGTCATGATTGAATGGGGTTCTGGAGAAGAAAGCGACAAATCTAATGTAAATGTAGATGACATTCCATGGGTTTCTACAAGTGATGAATAAGAAAAGGGTGATGATGATGATGATAGGAGCATTGACATTGAAGAAACTAACGATGAAAGAATAGATTCTGATAATGGAGATCAAGCAATGACTGCTATGGAAAAGAATGTTGCTGAAAAGACAGAAGAAGAACAAGGTGATGAAGAGCAAGATGAAGAGGCTCAAGATGATGATAATCAAGATCAAAAAGATCAAGCCGATGATGACATAATAGGGACTCTTGTCACTATGTCACAAAAGGAGAAACCTAAAGTTCCAAGATCAAGCTCAAGTCGTTCTCTGTTATCAAATTATGGTAATCAATTTCTCAATCTTTCCTCTGATGCGTCTCTTGTTGGTATAATCAAGGAAACTATCGATGTAGAGATCAATTCTTTGTTAGATGTACAAATCCAACAAGAAATCTCTTCAGTCCTCTCAGCTCTATTACTTGATGTTCCAGTCTTTGTCATTCCTCCACAAACAACTACAACATCAACACCACTTACAACACCACTTACTACACCAATTCCTACACCACCAATCATAAGTACCGCTACAAGTACCACACCTATAGTTCCTGATCTACTACCAGAAGTTAT
>BQNB010023850.1:0-45439 GCA_026074375.1 Tanacetum coccineum | reverse complement strand
TTCCCCCGTGTTAATACATTAAATGTAAACATCACAAAAATGTAATTACGTTTCCCTAAGCTCATGACACTGAAGCTCAACATAAATGAATTGCAATATAAATTGCCTACATTGCCCATGATGATGTTCTAACCCAGAACATTCCAAATCCAACATGGTATGCGTTCGTTGGCTCGATAGTTTCAACACCAATGATAGCTAATCACCCAAACGGTGGCGTCACCCCCAAATAGATCTATTTATAAGATTCACGCTCACCCTCCAAGTGATTTACAGTTCATGATAGTGGGTACATTGGGTTATCGCTACTTAGGCAAACACGTAATTAGTTTAAATATGAAATGTTCACTTGCGTCCAATTATAAAACAAAGCATGTTCTCACCCAAAAACTTATAAATCATTATAAAACATGCGTCACATTTACGCCCGAATGCAACCTAATCAATTATAGGTTGTATGAGTACTAAGTACTTTGAATAACTACTACCATATATAATTCTATATAGCTACATCACCATCTAATTGAGTTTGTGAAATAATATTTAAATTGCTTTTGATAAATATTATTCGTGTGTTTGTTCTCATATAATCGAATGAATAATTCAATTTTCTTTGTAAAATAATACTTATAAAGTTTAGGACATGTATAAATATTATATAAATGATTCTGAAATGTTTCACAAAAATTTATATTAAAAACGAACCAACACTATTTACGTCAAGAAATAGTGCACAAGTATAAAATAGTGCGTATCTTTATCGTTTTAAGCCCATTTGAGATGTTTCTTACGTCCATGTTCTCGTATTAATTCGATGTATCCAAATATTACATTTTGATATTTTTAAATCCCCTGGTGAACAAAGATTTTTACTGTTCATAACAGTTATAAGCTTATTTTTATAACTTTAATTAACGTAAAACCCGTAAATGTAGTATCATATTCGGTTTTAAGATCCGATTTTAGTGATTCTTTCTAGCACGTCTTCGTAATTAAAAGTTTTATCTAATAAATGATGTTTTCAAAATGTTCATGTCAGAGATGAACAATAACTTTTATAAAATTAGTTTTATAAAAGTATTTATTATCGTAATCGTGAAAAATACATAACTCCTTCGTTATTAATCCAAAACTTATGATCCTTATTTTTTTGTGGGAAATCTAAAATCAAAAACAAAACTGATAAACAACATTATACATTTTCCATTAAGAATGTGAATAGTAATTTGTTTTTATAACATTTATTTTGTAAACGCGTTTAATTAACGTTAACTTAAAATTAGCGTATCTCCTTAGTTATAAATCGGTTTTTCGAGTTCTCTACATGCCCACGATCTTTGACATGGTATAATTTTATAAAAAAATAACAATATATGGCCATAAATTCAAAATTCAAACAGAAAAACCATTTATGATATTTTTCCGTCAAAATGCGATTAAAAAGAAGTTGTTTTTTTATAACTTTTATTTTTAACCACTCCAATTTGTTACAAGTCCATTATAACCCTTATTATCACATGTATTTCACACCTAGGGTCCTTAGTCCATAATTAGTTCTCATTTTTTCCAAAAATCACAAGATCCATAAGTTTACATACTTATTTGTCCATAACTTTATATATGTATACCTTTTAAGTAACTTGTTTATATATACTTTATATATATAAACCACTTATGTACAATACTTATATATCCATTATAACATGATATCAACATTCATATAACATATGACAAAGTGTACCAAAACATAAACAAGTGTAAAAATCCATTTTTACAAGTAAATAAGTCCTTAGATGGTGATTAACTACATAGCCATTATATACACATAAAATCATGAATGTAAAGAGATTAAGGTTTTTAGGTAACCTTAATATGATGTATGATGATGAACAATATGATTTAAACTCTTGTTTAGATGACAAACCCAAGCTTTCAACACTTGAAAACCCTAATTCGAAGTAAACCTTAATCTTGGATTTTCTTGTTTAACACTTGTAAACCTTAAACCAAATCTTCAAACCTTCTTGGGTTGTATTAGATATTATGTAGGAACACTTGGAAATGTGGTAAACAAAAATTATATGGATAGTTTATGGTGGTATATTTTAGCCGTGGCATATATATAGAGAGGAAATGAGAGTGTTTGTTTTGTTTTCACCAAGGAAATGTGTTATGTATGTGTTCTATCTTCTAGTTAGGCATTACATACCATAGGACTAGTCAAGGAAACACTTAGAGGAATTCTAGGAAGTCTTGATCAAGAATACATGAAAGTTTTGAGAAAAATATCTAAATGTTCCTAAAACTAGATAACATCCCATGAAATCAAGGAGAGGTGTTTTGTAGATAATATATTTGTATCTCCCATCTCATATCCGGCCATAAGAGTGTATATGCGATGTTATTTTGCAAATTTTGAGTATTGGGTATAATTGTGGGTATTTGTTGAAGCATAGAAAATTTTTGGTGGTTCTTCTGGAATGCCTTAAACGCATTTTATCGTGAAACGTAAACACTTTACGCAACCAATAAAAATAAAATGAACAAAGTTAATAATTATCCTCAAAATAATTACTTAACACTTGCTTGATGTAAACATTTAATTGTTTGATGCCCGTTTACATTGAATGATAATTTTTAGCTTACGCGATTTAACTTAACGATTACGATTGAAAAGCAAACGCGTACAATACTAAAAATAAATAGTGAATTTATTGACGTCGTAAATGACCCTAAAACACTGGGTGTTATAATATCTACCACTTTATATAATACTCTACATCGTTGATTTATAATACGTATCAACAAATAATCAGTCCTTCATATAATTCCTTCGGTCTAAGCTTTTGCGAAACAATTATCTTCAAACTTTCCTTATCTTTTTTTGTTGCGATTTTTCTCATTTTTAAATTTTTTTTATTATTTTAATTTTCTTTTATTTTTTTCACTCTACTATGAAACTCGGTGTAATTTTACCATCTTCACGATCATAATAACTCCGGATAATTCCTTCGGTAATTTTTCATTCTTTGGACGTACCAATAATTGCGTTGGTAGTAAAAATACATGACTTTTGACTACTTTATACATTCCCATTTGCAATGTTCAAATTTCTTCCTAACTGTATCAAAGATAGAAAATTGACACAAGACTCGGGAAATAATACTTTACACATTAAGCAACTAGCAACTGATAAATGGAGATAATCTAACATGGTAGGCTAAGGTGTAAAGGTATACCGAAACAGATAGTTGGTGTTATTCCTTGTTGATCCCACTTCAATAGATCGAATTCCTTAAGCTTGTTTAAGGTTTAGTTATATTAGATAAATCTAACACAACTATAGTAGAAAATGTGTTTAAATGTATTAAAGATTATGCGGAATCTAATCTTTAATATTAAGAAGAATTATCAATGAAATAGTAATTCAATGAACATACAATTCAACAAATAAGATCCAACATTATTAATGATAATAATACGAATACTCTCAAAGTATTAGGGTTACAAAAACCTTGAAGCTATGAATTATACGTCTAATAATACTTCAAAAGATTGATAAAAGATATCAAACTCTATGCCCTAGGACCTCCTTTTATACACCAAGGAACCCTAGTCGGCTTACAATACTTTCCTATGTATCCATAATCTTTTCTATAAATAAATATCTTAATACATATCATATAAGCAGTACTAACAACAAACAGTACTAACTTATTAACCTCAGTAGCATTAACTTATCTCTGAGCAGCCTTAACCTTGAGCAGTACTAATATTCACTAGCAGTAGTAACTTTATACTAGCAGTAGTAAACACATAACATATTTTCATTAAAGTTCATGAGCAGCACTAAATCCAGCTCAACAACATTAACATAAACATGAGCATCAGTAATTCTAACAACATCAAGAAGACTTTTAATCCCAACAATCCTCCCCTACACTTGATATTCTTCTTCAAAATCATCAAGTTTCCTCATTTAAAGCTTCATCAACACACTAGGAGGATGCTTCCAAACACTTCTTTACTTCTTAAGTTGTTTCATGATGAATTTAAGAAGGTGATAAGCCATTTCAGTTTCATAGTTAATTATAAGCTTCTTTTCCAACATCATTAAAAGTGTAGATGGTGTAAGGGGATACTTCTTCTCTACCAACATATAAATCTGCACATGTTGCATCATCAAAGAATGTACTCTATAAGAGTCACACAACTTCCAATTCAACACTTTGTATTCTTATTGATTCTTCCATAATTTATCTTCTACATGTTGTTCAAACATTGTTTTCAAATCACCCTATAACAACAAATCCAAGTCTTCCATTGGTCTTTTTGACTTATATTTAGCTTTTACCAACTTGTATAAATCTTCTAAATCTTCGCTGTCAAAACTTTTATGCATTTTGACTAAAGATCATGTACATTTGAGACTTTCCATCAGCTCTCATTATTTAATAATAGCTTTTTCTTCCTTTTTTATAAATCTTCCAACCAACAATACTTGGAGACTTAACAGCTAAAGGTATAGCATCAATTGGTACTTCTTCTTCATTTGGAATGATTTCCATTAACTATTTAAGCTCTGCTGTTTCTTTGTCATCTTCCACCTTTTGCAACTTTGTAATCTCTTGTATCAGCTCTATTTCTGCTCTCTTTTCTTTACCTTCCGCCAACTTTGTTCTAAAGTCTTCAAATGTATTTACCCTTTTGAATGCTCTGTCAAACATCTCTTGGATAGAATCAAACTTTTTCAACTTCAAATCTTTGAGCTTGTATCCTTTCATGTTCTTTAGGTAAGTACACATTGTCTTTCTCTGTTGATATTTTGTTGGTGGTTTGTTTCTTTTCTCTTCTGCTCTTTTAGCTGCAAAAAGCTTTCTTCTTTTCTCTAAGAGTTGTTGAAATAATGTAGCCTTTTCTTTAATAGATAAATCTTCTTGTTCTTGTGCTTGCATTCTTTCAGCCAATTCATGATAAGCATTAATCTTTGCCCGTATATCATCCTATGTTTCAATCAAGGAAATATTGGCTTCTTCTTCTTTTTTAGATTTCTCTCTTGCAAGTCTTTCTTCTATTCATACGCTTCATAGGTTCTATCAATATCCCTTTACCTTTTTCCTGTGATTGTTGTGAAGATAGTTATGAAGATATTGTTGTTGTAGATTCACCCAGCTCTTGTATAACAACCCCGTTCTTCTTGGGTTTTTTATTTTTCATTTCTTTAAGTGCTTGAGCCAATGTAATATCATCAACAGTTTTAATTGTAGCATTAGTTGTTGTAGCAGCACTAACAGTTGTTGCCGCACTAGCAGTACTAACTATATCACCAACAGCACTAACTTAAGCAACATCAATAATTAGCTTAGCAGTGTTAATAACTTCAACTACTTCTTCAACAACATCTTGTTCTGCAACAAACACCTCCTTACCAGCAGAAACATTCACATCATGAACACTAACCAGGGTAATTTATTCATCTGCATCAATAGCATCAATCCTCCCCTGTTTGGACGCATCCTCACCCAAACTTTCTTCATTATTAGAGGATTCTACCTTAGCAGTCAAACCAACTTTGTGTAATCTCTTCAGCCTATGAGTTCTTAAACTATATCTCTTTTTAAGCTTCTTGACTCTCCTTTTCAAACTAGCAATCTCATTATGTTAAGTGGTCTTTGTCTGCTCCAAATCAAGAACCCTATTTTGTAATGTGGTACATAGTGTCATCAATTCATTAAGTTTAAATCTATCCTCATCACTTCGAAGTGTGTTACCTCTTGCGAGCAGTGAATCATTAAAATGTTTAGATACTGTTGGGATTCTAGATTTGATGAGACAAAATAAATAAAAGAATCAAACATAAGGACTAAATCTAGCATATTGGAATTCTACAAGCTGGTGGAGAATTATGGAAGATTTAGTCAAAGATATCAAATGATGCAGATTCTGGAAGATCTCCTTAAGAAGTTAAAGATAACAGAAGATATTTCTTAATGTTTTAAAGATTTCCTTATTTATATCTTTATATTAACTTCATTTGTAAGTCTTGATCTCTCCCTATATAAAGAGATCATAGACATAGCTTTAGATTATCTAGAAAAGTGTGTGTACATAGAAAAATGTGTGTGTGTCTGTGTGTGAGTCCCTAACTGAATAGATCTTGGCATCCTGCTAAGGGTGATAGACAACTTGTATAAATACAGTTTGACTATATAGAAACACTGACTATGAATACTATGTGCTAATGCGAAATCTTAACACAAGTACTAAGAAGAACAATGAAAAACTAAATAACGATTTCTATTAATCTGCTTTGAGTGATTACAGATTACTAACTATGAGATATGATTGTATGAGATGTATTGAACTCGTATCTCTAACTATGCCATGAGAGATCCTTTTATAAACCAAGGATAAACCCTAACAGGCTTACAAAACGCGTAAAAGATAATACATATCTTTGCCTAGAATATCTCATACATATCTCTTAAACGGTACTAACTAATTTCTACTAACAGTACTAACTATCTGATAAGTACTTAACACTTTGTACTGTCAGTACTAATTATAACTATCGGTACTAACTATTATTACTAACGGTACTAAGTTAGGAAAACATAATTCCCAATAATCCTAATGTTGAACTCTTTTAAATTCATGTTTCTTCAGGTATATCTTCTTAAATTCAGAGAGGATGTATCTAAACACTTTAACATATCTTGATCTTTAAACACTATCCATCTTCAGCAGCAACTTTTTCTTCTCAGCAACACAGCAACATCTTTTCAGCAACAATCCAACTAAGTTGGCTTTATAGTTTTTGGTAAACTACCAGCCATCAATGGATTTGATATTCCTTTACCAGTAGCCATTTTGACTCTGGTATAGTTAAACTCTTTTATTTTAAATATATGGGGAGTTACTTACCATGACAGTTTTTTATTGGTGCAAACTGATCAACCATCACACATAATTGATTTGTCTTTACCAAATACCGTTTGCTTTTGGACTAGCCAATGCTTCATTGCCATAACATGGTGCATTGATAAACCATATAGTTTTTAGCAAACTATCAGCTATCAACAGATTTGAGTAGTCTTTACCAAGAACTGTTTGATCTTGGACTAGCCAACTCTTCACCATGAAGCAAGTGAGGTAGAACCCAATAATTTTGTAAATTGTCAACCATAAACGGATTTGAGAAGTCTTTACCATAAGCCGTTTGCTTATGGACTAGCCAGTTCTTATGCCTATTAAGCATGGTGAACTGATGACCATTTGTTGTGTGGTGGTTAGCCAACACTCAAACCCTTCTCAATTCCATTCACAACATCATTCTTCATCTATCTGTTGCTTAATAAATCTTATCAAATCAAGAGCAACAAAACTTTCTCTTTCAACTTCCAAACCAAGATCAAGCATCCTTTGCAATAAATCTTTTGAAAGAGGATATCTTCTTTCAACTAACATATGAATAACTATCCCATCCTTAAATTCCAGTATGCAGACTCCACAAGATTCATACAACCTCCATGTGACAATCTTCCAATCTTGTTGACCACTCCAGAAGTCACTTTGTTCATTTCCTTCTGTTGAGGATTCCATCATAATCTTCAAGTCTCCCCAAAGAATCAATGCAAATCCATCTAATGTAACTTCTGAGTACTGCTCCCTCATCAAGTCATACAAATGAAATAGATCTTGCCTATCAAAAATATGAAGTACCTCCATGAGATAGTTGAATGCCCTGAAATTCCCATTGGCTCTATAGATAACAAGATAATCTCCATCTGGTGATGATACCTTGTTTAATCTAGCAATAACTGATTTCTTCTCCATTATCTCACTATCTAAGATACTCTCAAATGTAACAATCTTCAGGCATTTTTTATGTTCATCATCACTGTCATCATCTGATTATTTTCTTGGCTTTTTACTTGCAATCATTTTGATATAACCACTCTTTCTTTTCTTAGTACCTTCTTCTTCTTTACCCTCCTCCTTGACACTTTCATTCTTAGAAGAATCAATTCTTTTTTCATTTATCTCTTTGATTAGTCTTTCATCTTCAGCAGACCCAATAGAAATGAAATCTTCATTTGACCTTTTAATCTTTCCATACAGAGCTTGTATTTCCTTAAACTTCTTGGTTTGTAAATCAGAATCTTGAAGTTGCCTACATCCTCCAGTAGGTCAGTCATTTGATTTCTCATATTGGTTCTTTGTAGGTGGTCTGTTCCTGATAGCTTCTGATCTTTGTTAAGCAAGGAATTTTCTTTGAGCAGCAATTGTGTCATGAAGGAATTTTGCTCTTTCTTCTATTGTAAATTGCTCTCTTTCTTCTTCTTGAAGCTTTTCAGCAAGAAGTCTATCAGCCTTAATTCTTGCCTTTATGTCATCATAATTTCTTATGAGAGCATCATTGGTAGCTTCTTCTTCAGCTAATCTTTTTCTTTCCTCTTCACCTTCCCATTCTTCTTGTACCTTCCTAGCCATTTCTTCATCACTAGCAAGCTGCTTAAACTTCTTTTCAGCTTCAGGAATACCATCAGATTCACTTTCAGACTCATCTTCCTCTTCAATTTTCTTTTTCCCTTTGTCTTTTGGATCAATCTTTGGAAGAGGCTTTAATGTCAATAATGATCTAGTTGAAGTAGGCCTAGGTCTCTCAGTCTCTTCAATATCCTTAAACTCTACTCCTTTCTCCTTCTCTCTTGAAACTGCTTTGGCTTGGCTCATGTTGAGAAGAACCTGAGCTATTGTTTCATCATCTCCAAATATTGTAGAAGTAGGTGTTTGAGTAGTTTGAGTAGCCCTTCCTCCTTCAGTTTGATCATCAGTACCTTCATCTGTTCTATCGGTACTATCTTTCTCCTTGTCGGTACTAACTTTGGATCCGTCAGTACTAACTATTGGTCTGTCAGTACTAACTTTTTCCTTGTCAGTACTAACCTTTTGTTGAGCAGTACTAAGTACATCTTCAGTACTAAGTACATCTTCAGCATTCTCCTTCTCTTCATCCACTACATCTCTTGTCCTCCCCACATCTTGAGCATCCTCAGTCTCCATATAATCCACTGTATCTTCAGGAATCTCATCAAACAATGGATCTTTATGAACTGAAGGTTCACCTTTGGCAGACTTCCTCCCCTGTTTGGATACAGACTCTTTTTGCATCTAGTTCTTCTTTAAGGATCTCTTTCCTGCCAATCTTTGCTTTAAGGAAACACTCTTCATCCATGCTCTGTGATGTGTGATAACAGGTTTGGCTTGCTTCTTGAGCTTCTTGATCTGTGCCTTCAAGTGTTGAATTTCCTTGGCTTGATCTGAAACCTGTGTACACAGAGAGATACAAAGATCTCAACCCTTTTGGAGTGTCTGTCACGCCTCATTCCCTAGAAAGGGATTTATACTAGATGAAATGACCCCTTGATTCCCATCAGAACATTATGGAATGGAATCTAGGAATATCCGTAAAGGTGAAGGTCCTAGGGATGGGTCAGTCGTGGCTTCAACAGTGGCTTCACTTGGGTGAAGGAGAGGGTGTAGGTTGTGCATCAATGGTCTTTTTGAAGGGCACCCGTCATTCCTCAGTTTGTTTGTACCAACATAAAGCAAATAAAGGTGTGATTTTCCCTGAAAAATATTTACCCTTTTTAACCATAAAGGAAAAAACTTTACTTGTCAAAGCATTTACAGGAAAATGATCTAAAGGTACAGGTACATTCTCTAGCTGTTTATCTAAAAAGATTGAAATGAAACATGGGTACATTACAAACTTCTTCTTTTCATCTAAATGTCTAAGCATACAATCAAAAATTAATTTTGAAAAATAATTTTTGATTAGATGTTAAGAGCAAATAACAGTAGTGGAAAGTAGTAGGAATTTTGATCCCAATAGTGCTTTTTGAACTAATACAAAGATTCATTGTTATGAAATAGAAACCTCCATGGGGTGAAAACCAAGCTTAGTTAAATGTATTAACACAGTTAAATCCCCCTCATACCCCATAAGCTATATAGCATCAAATATAGCTTGATTAGGGAGTGAGTCTATCCCATCAGCATCATTAAAGAGAAGATCACTTCTTATTGATGCTTCAGAGATAGACACAGGCTTGCCAGCTACTTTGGTAGTAATGTTTCTAACATTGTTTATTATTTTGGACTTAGCAGACGTCCAAAACTGTTCAACAAATGTAGTAGAAACTACTGGACTTACAATGAACATGGATGACTGGAACTTTGCGTCTAAGAAAATCAATGGTCCTCATGAAACTCAGGCATTCCCATCGTCCTTCACTAGATATGCGACCATGATTGTCCTTTAGGGCACGATTCAAGAACAACCATTATTTTCGAATGAGTGATCGTCGGTGAGAGAGAGATTAGGGCTTGTATAAATGAAAGTATTTGAGAGTGATTACGTAAGTGAACTGTGCAATGAAGATGGGGTTAATATTAGGTTTTAGGAAAACCTAACTTCAAGAAACCCGATTCAATTATACACTTTATACCCTTAGCGGTATTTGGTCTTCATCGTCTCTAATAGTGTACTAACTTTGCCCAACGGTACTAACTCCTGGCACTGTCGGTACAAAACTGTTGCCAACCAAAGAATGAACAATTTAGGTAACATCAGTGCTTCAGTACCATCTAAAGCTCTTCCCAATGACTCTCTAAATCCCAATGAACTTCTTGAAATGCATCACTTATGGTTAAAATGTTTCTTCCACACTTGAACACTTCATACAAACTATACAACACATCATATTGGCCTCCCTTTAACTAATGCAGCTTATGGATTTGATCATCCCCAATAGAACAACAAAGAACTGGAATCTGCTAACAACAAATTCCTTGTTAGAAATCAAACTACATCGTCAACAGTGTGGATTTTACGCACTGGCTAATAAGTTTCTTCTCATAAGCATCCCATATGAAGTGGTGCATAATATCAATATGCTTTGTTTTTGGCAAATGATAAACTGGATTCTTATTACAAAGCATACTGAGTGCATTCATTATCAATGTAGATCCTTGTGTATTCATAAAATTGAACCCATAGTCTACAATTGTTTGAATTCCACCAAAACTAGCACCACAACAGCTTGCAGCAGCAACCATATCTGCCTTTTGTAGAGAAGTGGCCACAATTGGTCTGCTTTTTGGCATGCCAAGAAATAAGGCTCCTGTCAAGAAATTGACAACCTCCTGTTGTGGATTTCCTATCAAGATTTGGTCCAACATAGTCACTATCTGAGTAGGCTTCCAGGTCAAATGAGGGCACTCTAGGATACCAAAGGCCCAGTTTAGGTTTTCCCTTTAGATACCTAAAAATTCTCTTGACAGCACTTAGATGGGAGGTCTTTGGAGTGACCTGAAACCTAGAACAAGCACAGACTACAAACATAATATCAGGCCTAGAAGTAGTCAAGTACATTAAGGAACCAATCATGGATCTATAAAGATGGATAACCACCTCACGCTCCTTATCCTTGACTAAAGGCTTCTGGTCTCAATTGGTGTAAACTAGCAGTCCTTACATTGAGTACAAAGTCAACTTCATCAGGATTTCTGCAACATATTTATCCTGACTTATAAAGATACCATCTGCTTTCTGTTTGACTTGTAATCCAAGAAAGAAAGTGAGCTCTCCCATAGAACTCATCTGAAATCTACTCTTCATTAATGCCTCAAATTCATCACACCAAGATTTCTTTGTAGAACCAAAGATGATATCATCCACATAAACTTGTACTAAGATGAATATCATGTTTGTCCTTCTTAAGAAAAGAGTCTTGTCAATAGTTCCTCTTCTGTATCCATTCTTTAACAAGAAATAGATAATGTAGCATACCAGGCTCCTGGGAGCTTGGTGTATACCCAAAGAGAGCTTATCACCACTTAGTAACATTTTGAGGATATTTAGGATCTAGAAAACACCTGGTTGGTTGAACCCATAGACATCCTCATCAATTTTTGGCCATAAGGGCAGCACTTTTCACAGCATTTGATAGACTATGAAGCCCATGTAAGAGGCAAAAGGTAAAAGGATCCTAATGGCTTCAATCCTTGCCACAGAGCAAAAAAACTCATCATAATCTATCCAATCTTCTTGCCTATCGCCCATGAGCAACTAACCTATGCTTTATTTCTGACCACAACGCCTCTCTCGTCCTTCTTATTTAAAAAACCCAATTTTGTTCCAATAGCCTTCTTCCCATAAGGCAAATCTACAAGAATCCAAACTTTCTGAATCTTGAACTGCAGCAATTCTTCTTGCATAGCATCAACCCAACTTTCATCTTCAAGTGCTTCTGAAATCTTCTTGGGTTCATTTTTGGAGACAAGAAACAAGCAATGATAAAAATCTGAAAGTACCTTATGATTATTTCCTCCTTTGCTTTTGAACATAACTTACAAAAGCATGGGATCCAGAACTTTTAGTCACTTTACTTCTTATTTGAACTGCTGATTTTGGATCTCCAAGTATTAAAGTTGAAGGGTGAATAGAATGAATCCTTGATGTGGGAATAGGACTAACATTCACAACAGATTCTAAATTTGTGAAATCAACCACTACACCCTCATCATCATAAGATAAATTAGTAAAAATACCATCAGTAGGATTTTGATAAATGTCCTCAAGTGCAGGTATTTCTGAATCATCTTGTTCAGGATTAGTTGGATCAGAGAGGGATAGTCCATCATAAGGACTGGCAGTACTAACTGGTGTGCTAATAGTATTAACTATGTTAGTACCAGGGGTGGCAATTTTTGACCCGACACGAAACCCGACCTGAAACCGACACGAAAATTAACAGGTTCGGGTTGAGTCTATATATATTTGGGTCGGGTTTGGGTTGACTTATCTAACCCGTTTATTAAACAGGTCAGGTTCGGGTTGAGAATAAATTAAGCGGGTCGACCCGCCAACCCGTTTAAGATTTTTTTTCTTAAATTTAAAATTATTTATATTTTATTATACGAGTTAAGTGGGTTAAAATTGTCGACCCATAAACCAATTTAACGTGTTTAACCCATGTAATATGCCAACTTTTATATATATAACGGGTTAAATGGATCAACCCAAAACTCGTTTAACCTATTCAACCCATGTAACCTATTTAACCCGTCAACCCAAATATATATATGGTTTAAATGGGTCAGGTTCGGGTTATGTATAAATAGGTTAGGGTTGACAAAACTGACCCGATTATTTAAATGGGTCAGGTTCGGGTTGAGGTTTTCTGACCCGCCAACCCATCAACCCGAACCCGCCAACCCGAACTCGACCCGAATAGCCACCCCTAGTTAGTACTGCTAGCTTTAGCAGCTCCTACTTGTATAAGCAAATTCTTAGTTTCTTGTGCAAACTCCTTCTTGAGAGCTTCAGCTGCATCATTAGCATCCTTTTCTTGCCTCTTAATTCTTTCAAGTTCATCCAAAAAGACTTAATCTTCCTTATCTACTGGCTTCCCATTTGTCTTTAAATCAGGATGTTTGTTAGGTGCATCACCTGTATCCTTTTCTATTGACCTTTTGACAGTTGAGGAATAAGAAGACCATATTGGCAGTACAAAGTAGTCTTGAGCAGATTTATCTTTTTTTTAGAATCCCCTGCATCAATAATGTCTTTTGTACCTGCATTTTGATTAGCTTTTTGTGGACCTGCGTGTTTGTTAGCTTGATTCTTTGATCTTACAGGTTGATAATTCATCCCTACAACATTTGGTTTATTCTCTAAAAAGGTTATGTGCAGGTTTTCTTCAACTCTCTTAGTTTCTAAATTGTATACCCTAAAAGCCTTGCTTTGTAGAGAATACCTAACTAAAAACCCTTCATCTTATTTCCTATCAAACTTGCCCAGATGGTCAATGGTATTCAAGATGGTCACATGGCACCCAAAAGGTCTTATGAGCTTATACTTGATATTTTACCATTACAGAGTTCATAAGTGTCCTTATTAGAGGTTTGGTCACTAATCACTCCAATTAAGAACATAACAAACAGTACGAACTGCTTCAGCCCAAAAAAGTAGTTAGGTAAAATATGCATCAGCTCACATAGCCTAGCAGCCTCACATAAAGGGTCCTGTTTCTTTCTTTTAGCAACTCCATTTTGTTATGGAGTTCTGGCATTACTGTATTCCCTCTTGATCCCTTTTGACCCACAGAATTCAATAAAATCCCTGTTCTTAAATTCTGTACCATTATCAATCGTAACTGTTTAAAACCTTTAATTTAATTGGTTCTCTATTTTCATATAGAGTCCTTAAGATTCCACGAGGTTCATCTTTAGTCTTAAAGAACACCCAGACTAAACCTGCTAAAATCATCAGTGATAACAAGCAATATGTCATATGATTTTAAGCTTCATACAGATGTTAGCCAAAACAAATCCAATGAAAAAGCTGTAAGATGCTAGCGACTAATAGAGCTCACTGTTTGGCCTTATAAGAGGCCTTGTGTGGCGTTCCTTTTTGACAAGCAAACACCAGTGTGGTCATTTGAAAATTCTTGAAGGTAAACCTCTACAGAGGTTTCCTTTTACAAGTTTGTTTAAGTTTTTGAAGTTAACATGACCCAACCTCCTATGCCATTTGTTAGATTCATCAATTGTGGCCTTTGCAATTAAACAAGCTAAACCTCCTGAAGGAACAATGTTCTCTAAGTTAAAACTGTACATATTGTTTTGTCTGGAGATTCTAAGTAATACTTGATTCTCATCAGGTAACTTACATTTTATTTTTTCAAGAGACAAAACAAGACATTTCAGATCAAAAACAGAACCTTGTTTCTTTTTTGTCACACCATTTGTGACACAGAAAAAGAGATTGATAAGCGAAAGTTCTTCTCACAAAAGCACACATCCTCAAAATCTAACTTTGCTGTTTTTATTTTACCTTTACCAGTTATGTAACATTTACTACCTCCAAAAGCAACAGGGCCACCATTAAAGTCTTGATATTCAGCAAGGTAGGCCTTGTTTCCAGTCATGTGCCTGGAACATTCTCACTAGCAACAATTCTTTTATTCTGTAAAGCCAATATGTGGATAATTCTGCACATCAATAAAAGATGCTTAGAATTTCTTTTAGGGACCCAGGCCCCTGTTTGGGCTTGCGTCTGCTTAGTGGATCATTAGAGACAGTGACACATTGTTCTAAGACTGGGATCACACCATTGTATTTGGAGACTTTGTGCCAGTTGTGGTGTCTTTGTGGTCTCCAATTACAACCTGCTGAGGGCTTAACAGCAGTTTCCCTTTTTCTCCCAACAGCACTAACTGTATTCACCTTAGCGGTATTAACCTTTTGTTTTGAAAAATTTGTTCTAAATGCTGTTGTGTTATTTAAAGGCCTTGAAAATGGTGAATGAGTTTTATGAAAAACAGTTGTTGGTCTAACTCTATTCACAATAGGCTTAACAGTATTAACTTTCATAGCAACATTAGTTAGTACTGCCTGTCTATTAAAATTATGCCTAGCAGTACTAATATTTTTAGTACTGCTAGCAGTATTAACTGGAATTTTGCCAGTTCTAGTTAGTACTGCTGTAGGAACAAATTGGTTTTGATTATTCACTCTTTGCACATTGTTCCAAATTGGCCTTATCTCCCTTTGACTAGAATTCCTTTTCAACCTATTGTTTAACACAACTTGTTTAGCCATCCTCTTTTCATGGAAATCACAATCTCTGATAAGATGATTAAGACTTCCACATACAAAACATGCTCTTGCAGTAAACCCATACCCCAACTCTTTCTTGTCAACTTTAGGATTTTTACTATGTGTGAAATGATTCTTAACAGTTTCCCTAGGAGATTTTACTTGCTGGTTAGCAAAACTAGGTGTTTCCTGTTCTTTTGTTGGTAGAGACTCATACTCATCTTCACTATCTGATTCATACTCCTCAATGATAGGAGCATCAGGACAAACCTTACGTTGACTATTCTACAATTAGTATTCTTAACGAACTGGTTCAGACACTAATTTCAGGTGTTATTACTAATGTTAGCAGAATTCCCACAGGTATCAAATTCACTGGTTTATGTGGCTTCAGATTTCCTAGGTTGAGTCCTGTTTTGGACCATATGGAAAATATGATAATCTATTACTGATATCAGGTCCAAATGGCATGTAATTCCCTGTCATGGGTGGGGGTACAGCATGCATTTCTCCTGCTTTAACAAATTTATCATACAAAGGTAGATTTTCAAAATCACTTTCCTTACCCATAAATACACTTTGTAAAACTTCATTTTCATAACTCAAAATCCCATCATATCTGTGATCCCCATACCCAAGCCCAAATTTATCATGAGCACTCATCTGAGAATTTAGTAGTTTACCAAGATTTTTAGAGGAATTGTGCCATTTTTCTACTTTAGCTTTTAAATCATCTTTTTCTTTTTGAGCTTCAGCTAATAGTTTCTTGTGGTATGTAAGAACATCTATTTTATCATCTAAATCTATCTTCATAAACTTTATCTTTTCTTCATACCAAAGTTGACCTTGTTGATGAGCAACTAATTGTGCTTCAACTTTCTTTAGACCTTGAGTATATGCCTTTATTTCTATGCTTGCATCACTTAGTTGTTCTCTCTGTGCATCATAAAGTTTTTTAAGTTTAGCATAAGACTCTTTACACTCATTGGAACAGGAAGTTACCTCTGTGTCTGACCCTGAGCTGTTGCAAGCCATCAAAGCATAATCTTCTTCTTCTGAGTGACTGGTCCAATCTACACCTTCTCCATCAATGGTCACCAATGCATTAGAGTCTTCCTGCTTACCAGATCTTCTCCCATCCTTATTGCCAGAGTTCCAAGCATCTCTCCTCCTACTATCTTGATTTCCCTTGTTTCTACACTCTCTAGCAAAATGTCCTGTCTTGTGGCAATTATAGCACTCGACTTTGGTTTTATCAAAACCAACTGGTTCTTTTGCATCAAATTGTAGCTTTCTACCAGTCTTTTTGTAGAACTTTTTCATTCTCATCGAAATCATGGCCACCTGCCATTTCAAGTCCATTTCTTCTAAGTCATATTCATCAAGCTGTTCCAAGTCCTCATGATCCAGTTGAGGGCAACTTGATTGATTAGCAAGCAAGGAGTATGATGAAGTTTGTTCATACTGTGAGTTTTGACCAGAAGGATTAGAACTCGATAAGCGGAACTAACATCAAATTAGTCAAAAAAAAAAAAAAAAATCGCTGATGTTCTCAGGAAATAAATGCTATTTTTGCGTGCAGGAGGATGATGCAGTAGAGCCTTTTACGTCATTCTCAAAGACTCTTAGATTATTATATAGATCAACAAAGCTGAGACTGTCCACTCCTGGTTTGGTCCTCATGATTAAAGAAACTTGAGACCAGGCAGAAGGTAGAGATCTAAGGAATTACCATGATGTGCTTCCTCATGGATACACCTGCTCCATGAATCCTAATTGGCGCTCAGAAGACTTTGGAAGCCTGTCACCTAGCCTTTAGAAGCCCTCTTCTAGTTGTTGATACAGAGAATCTTCAAACTTTGCTTTAAGATATACTCTGCATCTTCTTTGAGATCGTCATTACCACCAAATCTAGATTGGATGGCATCCCACATCTCGTGTCATCAATTCATCTTATGAAATTTACAAGATGAACTCTTCTGGAAAGCCATAAGCAAAGTGGTTCAAGCTTTCTTTCTCTTTCTCTGGCAGGATCTCTTCTGCAGTCCCTTGGAGGCAGAACCTTGATTTGGACCTGTGTAGCTGTTGATTGATACAGGACCATTTCTCATTTGTTATGAACTTCCAGATTGGATAATCTGTATGGGCCAAATAATGTTCCATTTTCATGGCCCATATATCGTATTCTCCCTTTTTGAGAATAGGAAGTTTGATGGTAGAAACTGTGTGAGGAGTTTGTTGTGTTGGTGTTTGTGATGTTGAGGGTGGTGGTGGTGGTGGTGGTGGTGGAATTTCATCTTGTGATCCAGACATGATTAGTTTTGTAGGATGGTGAAGTATAACTGGTTTTGTTTGTTCTTCTTACTCAGAGTTTCTCACAGGCTCTGATACCACTTGTGAGTCCCAAACTGAATAGATCTTTGCAGCCTGCTAAGGGTGATAGACAACTTGTATAAATACAGTTTGACTATTAGAAACACTGACTATGAATACTAATTGTATATGCGGAATCTACACAATAGTATTAAGAAGAACAATGAATAACTAAACTTGATTTCTATTAATCTGCTTTAAGTGATTACAGATTACTAACTATGAGATATGATTGTATGAGATGTATTGAACTCGTATCTCTAACTATGCCATGAGGGATCCTTTTATAAACCAAGGATAAACCCTAACAGGCTTACAAAACGCGTAAAAGATAATACATATCTTTTCCTATAATATCTCTTACATATCTCTTAAACTGTACTAACTAATTTCTACTAACAGTACTAACTAACTGATTAGTACTTAACACTTTGTACTGTCGGTACTAATTATAACTATCGGTACTAACTATTATTACTAAAAGTACTAAGTTAGGAAAACATAACTCCCAACAGTTTTAGTATGTGCTTAAGATCATTTTGAGTTGTATGGGCATCTCATTTTGATCATGTTTGTGGGAAGTGATTGGTACTCCATTTGTTCACATGCGGTGATAATGGAAATGATTGGCGTATTGCATGTAATGCTATGTCAAATATTTGGATTATTGTAGATTAAGCGTTTGTGAAAAATGTGTCATATTGGAAGAGAGTTAAGTGAGTGAAATATGGATGTTTGTGGCAAACTTTCTAAAAATAGAAAGTGGTTTGATGAAATGAAAGTTATATTTAGAAAGTTTAGTAAGTAGCTTTTAAGTAAAAAGATTTAATCAAATTAGCATAGGTTTTTATAAAAATTTAAGGTAATAAAGTAAATTAGTTAATTAATAAATTAATAAAAAAATAATTATAGGGGGGCCGATCGGTTATAAGGTTTTCATGGATTTAGGAGTTAAATTTTTTATCAAGTTGGACTTAGAGTAGGATAAGGACCCATTAGAGTTAAATACCAATGAACCTAGCTCATTATCCCTTTCCCCTCTCATTTGCTCGTACGATCTCAGCCCCAAAACCCTAAGAAGAATTGACTTTCATTGCTAGATCCAAGAGTCAATCAAGAGTGTTGTTTAGGTGCTAATCATCAAGGTATGTGTGTTCATCCTAGTTTATATAATGCAATCATATAACATAATCATTGATGGATCATTAGGGTTTTAATAATATGTGGTTTATGATGTAATTAATGGGGTTTTATGATTAAAAGTCGTTTTTAGGGTTTAATGAGGAAATTAGAGGTGAATGGTTAGGGTTTGTCATGTTAAATTCGTAACTGGAATCTGATCAGAATTTTATGTCACCTTGCGAGTGTCATAACTCGGTCATACGAATAGCTTCTTGAGCCTAAAATTAACTACAGAGAGTCTACTTTCCAACCCAATTGGTTTCATGAATTAAAAGTGAGTGGAAGTCAGTCAAATAATGGTTACAAGATTCGTTGTCAGAACTGTGTTTTCGGGTTAGATTTAGGTCATGTTTGGGAAGGTGAAACCTTAACTTAAAATTCGAATTAAGCTTAGCCCTTCTACAGTAGTTAAGTTCCATATGTGTATGAAGAAACTCCAAAAGGATAGCTTCTAACTTTATGTCTAAGTATGGTTAATAAGTTCAAACTTTTTAGTGTGTAATTCTTAGGAGTACTTATGCATGTAAATGGCTAATGGTAATCTCAAGGTAGTTAATATACTCATAAATGAACATGGGTGATTTTTGGTATAAATTATAAAGGTTGTTAAGTAAGGGTTTTGAGTACGTAAAGAGACACTAAAATTCTGCAATTTTGAGTTAATTGTAAGTAGCTAGTGTAAAGTGTTAAGGAGAAGGTTAAGGTTGGGCATGGTATCGGGGTGACCCATGATGGAAAATTAAACACCTTAGACATCCATCATATGATTGTTACATGGACTTGAGCTTTTAGCTTGGTCGTGTGTAACACGTTTGTGTTTGTATTATGTAGCTTGTATAGGATAATTGGAAGCTGCTTGAGCATCAGGTGAGTTTTATAGTCCCTCTTTTTACATTGCTTTTAAATTGGGATGGAAATGATGCTATGGATTTGAAATGTTTTATTACTGTGATTATATGCCTTTATTTTGAAAGTGTATGGACATACTTGGCTATTATATGCTACGTGTTATATGTTATGTGGTACGCTCCATGGCTTTGTGATCAATTGGAGTCGTTTATGTGGTACGCTCCATGGCTTCGTGATCAATTGGAGTTGTTTTGAAGTGATGGTTATAATGGATCGGGGGTAACGTTCCTACCCAATTGTTGATATTTGATTGGATTGCGGGACACGTTCCGTTCCCATGTTCGTGATTGGTTGCATTTGCATGTTTGCTTATATAATAGTGAAGTATTTGTCCTGCTATGTTTGCGTTAATCACAGTAATTGTTTATAAGCCTTGATTTTGTGTCTTAAACCTATGACTCTCACCAACTTTATGTTGACGTTTTTAAGCATCATTTTCAGGTGAGCATCAAGAGGTTGAGATTTGAAAAAGTGGCTAGAGAGACCCTAGGCATTGTTTGCGGAGTTGTCTTTTCTAGTCTTTTCATTTATGGCATTTATTTTGTTTGGTATTTGTCTGATTGATAATTGTCGGTATTTAGATTATGTTATTTCGAGTATGACATTACCTTAGTAATACAAGACTCATTTATCTTGTGTCGGGTATTGTCATGACACATTGTGTCCATTTGATTATTTTCTTCATTTAAATTTCTCTATAGTAGACACCATTGTGTTGTGATGATATCCATAATGTTACGCCTCGTGTTTCTGCCTTGGCGGGGTGTGACAACAGGCATAGTGGTTGAGGGGAAGAGCATTTCATGAAACTTCAAAGAGCATTTCATGAAACTTCATGTTATATCATGATGTTGAGAAGCTCTAACCAAGGCCAATAAGTATCTACCAAATCCTAGTGGAATAATTGTCAAACTTGTATCGAAACAATAAGTCATCAAAACTCTTGCTAAATTTTACTTGCTCCTTAAGTATATATAGATACCAAAAAACTAATCCTCACCCTCCATTTTCATTTTGATCCAATGACTACCTAGAATTTTAACAAACACTCTTACACTCTGCAACATAAGTTACGCCAAGTCCCATTCAAATTCCTAAGATTTCGCTGAAATATATTATACTTATATAACAATTGGGAATCGAGACTTTTTCACCACTCGTTAGAAACACATATACGAAAATAGTCTTTGGGGTTATGAGTCTAAATGACTAACTGTGAAACGCTAACCCAATGATTATTATCGTAAAAAATTTCAAAAACAATTTACGGAAACAGTCCTTCGATTATCGGTCCGTTAGATAATTATTCAATAATGACTAACTTTGCTACGAAACGCTAACCAAACGACTACTTTCGTAAAAAAATTCACAGACCCCGAGATAATATTATACGGAAATAGTCATTGAGTTATTGATACGTTGCAAAGTTAGTCCTTAATAATGACACTATATGGAAATAGTCTTTTAAGTTATTGTTCCGTTGCAAAGTTAGTCTCTAACGTAAAATATCGCGCTCCGTAACGAAGCAAGAGTGAAAAACCTCGTTGCCAAACTTTCCTTGAAAAAGTACATCCATAAAAAGCCATGCAGAAACCAAATCAACCATCCAAATAATTGCTATGAAACATATCGACCAACAAATACCTAAATCCGTTTAGAGCGCGAAGCTAACACCTAGAAATAGAAGAAAATTCTGAAAATATCTCTTGATATCTCTCCTTTTCACTTTAAAGAGGACTACCGGGTACCCGCGCAATGCGGCGGTGGGTACCCGGTAACTAAATATTGTGGCGAGCAAACGTTGTTCATTTATATGGTTTTTCTAACAATAACTTTACGAAATAATGACAAATTTTAATTAAAATAACTATAAACAATACCGATGCAACTATTTCACATCCAAATAACATAAGGTTCAAATTAAAGAGAATAACATAAGTAGCATATTTGAAAACATAAATTAAAGATAAACGTCAATACAAAATGAAATGTAATTGACATAAAAACAAAAATGTCAACTATTAATATGCATAATTAGCTACAATATCTTTATCCGCAAAATCTCTAGAAATTGAAATAGAAGTGAAGGGATCATTGGTATCACCAAGAGTAGCTTGAGCATTTTCGTGTGGTACAGCTATCACATCATCATCATTGAGCCTATCGAGAAACCTTTTAAATTCATAAACTTTTTGAATCTTAATAAAAACCAAAAGACGTAAACATTGCTTTAATAATAATAATTTTACTTTATACCAATGGTTTCATGTACCACTTTTTCCAATTCTTCATATGTTCAATCATAATCAAAAAGTTGTGCATAGAGTAAATAAATAAATTGAGTATATGTTATTATAATGTTATATTATATTCTCATTCAAATGTGAATTACATTCTTACAATTGCTAGCCATAACTTGTTAAAGTGTTAAGCCATCAAAATTCTAAGTTGAGATTATTGTCTTAACATAAAAGATACACAAATAAATGTAAATTTTGAGCGATCTTATTAAAAGGTAACATTTTTTTGATATGATAGTTTAGGTACTTGCTAGTAAGTACAACGACACTAACGAAGTAAAGATCAATATCGTACATGATGTCTTCATCTTCAAGTTGAACATCATTTGGATCAATTTTGTCAACGCTATCCGGGTTCATCTAAATACCAAAGTGAAAAAGATAACTCGTTAACAATATAATAATCGAATAAAATAATCGAGAACCTAATGGTTTATAAAAAATATATTTTTACCTTAACGATTGATAAAGATTTGACTTGTCAAATAATGTAAGCCATAGTGTTAGAACCCATTGAAGTTATAACTTTATAGATTAAAATTTTGAAGATGAATTATTAATGTCAATCATGTATATATATAATTTACAAATCAATTTTTTTTATATAAAGTAGTAGAGATACATACTATTAAATGAGCGTTTTTAACATTAAATGTTTGTAACCACATTGACCTATTAAATGAGCGGTTTCAACATTAACTTAATGACCATGATTATGGTCATGTAAGTATGTAACCAGTATGCATTTATGGAGGAGGTTATGAGATTAATTGGCCGATTAATGCTAATAACTCCTTTTGACAAGGAGTTACAAACTCTTTTACATGGCTATTATTAACACATGCTAGTTAAAAAACGTATACATTAAATCTGGTGTGAATTTAAAAATGTGTATGGTAAACATTGACTAATGGCTCTATATCTTTCCCAAAAAAGGAAATGTTTTGGTCCTTAAAAATTTTAAGACTTCTAAAATATAATCACACGGGTACCCGCCGCTGCAACGACGGTGTGTACCCTGTGACTATATTTTGCGGCGAGCAAATGTTATTCAGTTAAACTTTTTCCTAGCAACAATTATACAAATGAATGGTAATTTAAATTAAAATAATTTTAAGCAATAACAATGCAAAGTATTTCATATCCAAACAAACATACGATCCAAACGAAAGAAAAGAACACATAAGTAACATATTTGAAACATAAGTTAAAATAGACCGGTACCCGCGCATTGCGGCGGCGAATTCCCGTACAATTAAATATTTCGGCGAGGGGTTAGGCGAGGTTCAAGGACCAGAAGAACCTTAGATGGCTGAATCTATTGTATGTGAAGTATGCTTAATTTATGTTGTAGTTTTTTTTATTCTTTCATAAACAATGAGTTCTTTTTATATTTTTCATAACTGACATTTTAATGTATATATATTTTAAAACAATGATTCAGGAAACTACGTTTTGATTTATGGAACATTCGGTTGTCAATTAATAACCATTAAAAGGTGTTTTAGGTGATGACAGAGCTATTACAAGAATATTAAATGGGCCGTTACAAAAATATTAAATGAGTCGTTACGAAACAATGGACTATATGGACATTTATATGTTACAAATCTATAAAATTAAAGACATTTAATTTGGATGTAATGTAATTTATATGTACATATATAATATACAATACAATATACAATACTTTTTGTAAGAAGAAATGTTTTTTGTTTTTAAAAATTTTAAGACTTCTAATTATAGATGTCCCAAATGTTTTATAAGGAGTAGAGATATGCTGAGGAATATATACTTATACCTCTGAATTGTTCAAAAGAGAGGTAAAAAAAACAATCGTGATATTTCTTTTATATCACAAAGTTTTAATCAAATCTTAGAACACCATTGGAATAATATTAACAAACATCAACAAACTGAGCTAGCTCAGTTGGCCATCAAAAATATCCTTAAGTATGTGAGTTCCTCACCAATTTATAAGATGTGGGTTCAAGCGTCGCTGAAGGCATTTGTGAAATATATTGTGAGATACTTATGAAAAAACATTGCCATTTAAAAAAAAAAATAACAAACACCCAACGGTAAGACATCATTGATCCAAAAATTTAATAATCTATACCGCTAATAAAACATCCATAACAACTTTTTGCAAAACTTTTATGCCAGTCAAATAGTATAAATGTTAAGGGTTTTTATAAGTTGTGTTTTAAGGGCACAAGTTAAAGAGGATCTCATAGTCTCTACCCTCTAAATGGTCAGCAACTATTAAATGGTCTAATACCAAGCCCCACAATCACTCCGTGGCCATTCAGAAAATGACACACATCAGTAAGACCCTCTTTAACTGCCCTAACACACAAATTAGAAAAATCCAAAACGTTAATAATAGCGATCACAACATGTGTTTTCTCTGATGTTTTGAAACCCAGTGCGACATGGCCGGGTCAACTAGTTGAACCGGCCCGGTTAAAAAAACAGGTCAAATTAAACCGTTAATATTTTCGAAACCCGATTAGACCCGCCGGGTTTGAAGTGACCGGGTAACCCGGTTCTCAAGACCCGGCCCGAGTTTTAGTTTTTTTTGCGTTTTTTTAATAAAAGGAAGTTAATTATATTTTTATTTTTACACGTTATATTATATATAAATATAAATATTTTTTATAACATTACAAATATTTTTTATTTTTTATTTTGGGAAACCGAGTTGACTCGAAGGTCAAGCCAATTGGACTGATAACCCGGTAGCTGATGACTTGACCTGTCGTTTTCAAAACGGTTCTCACAAGTCGAACCAAATCGGCAACACCCCTATTTTTTTTTAACAGAGACACACCCCTATTCATAGGTAAGGAAAACCGAAAACGTCCCCAAAAATATTTAAAAAGTTTCAAATAATCAAAAAAATTTAGAAAATGAAAGCATCTTAGAGTTACTTTCTCCATAGTTTTCTTCATATTAAAAAATCAAAGCAAGGATAACAAAGTTTGTTTTATGATAATAGATGCTTTATTTTCATTTCCACAACTTCTTAAAATAAATACTCTTGAAAAATGTTACAGAAGAGCGAAACTTGGAACACCATAAAAATTTGGTGTAAAAGCATTATACTTCTGTTTTATAATATTTGGAGAAATTTATAAAATCGTAAGATGAATCAAATAACAACTAGAACAAAAAATGTACTAGCAATGAAAACATCATACCCTCTTCCCCATATTATTTACAAAAACAAAAATTATTCCACATTAAACCGACAAGGAAAAAAAACAAATGCCCACAAAAAAACCGAAAAAAAACCCCCCGACCGGAGACCTACTAAAAAAAAACATTAACAAAAAAAACCAAAACACGACCACCAAAAAGACATCGATCACACGTCCAAACCCAAACCACCAAACAAAAACAAAAAACCCCCACCCCCCACCCCCAAGACCCCAGACCCCCCTCCAAAGAACCCATCACCCTTACACCCCCTACCCCCCACTCCCATCATCCCCCCCCCCCACCCCCACTCCCCCCCAAACCCCCCGTCCCTCCCACACCCCCCCCCCCCCCCCCCCCCCCCAAAAACAAAAATGAAATCTAAACATTTATATATAAAAGCATCTCAGAGTTACTTTCCCCATAGTTTTCTTCATTTTATAGAATCAAAGTGCAAGGATAACAAAGTTTGTTATATCTTCATAGATGCTTTTATAAAAAAAACAAAACATATAAAAAAATTATATGGATCTCAGGAAGAATATTTTTTTCATCAGATCCTTTTCTTAGAAAGGATTTAACAGATAGATAACACAGTTTCTTCAAATACATCATTGATCCAATTTTTTTTTTGATGTTATGCAAAACAGTATGAAAAAAAAAAGAGTTGTGTTAAAGCGTTATGAGTTAGATTTGGTCAAGGGAAATGGTTATTATATATAGCGGCAGTATGATGATCATAAACCCTATTGGTTCATATTCGATGGGCCTTAGTGAGCTGTTGTAGGCCTAGCTGGGCCTTAATGGGCTGTTATTAGTAGTCCGAGTAACTTCTTTGGTTTTATACGTGATTCAAATACTAACAAGCTTGTTTTGGTCGGTGGAAATGAGGCTAGCCGTTTGTGGAAAGCTTGAGATTGAATAAGTAAAAGGCTCGAACGAGCCGACGTAAAGAAGCTCGAGCCTAAGTTACAACTCATTTATTAATCGAGCTCGAGCCGAGCTTTACTTACATAGCTCGATTGGGCTCGCGAGCCTAAACGACACTAGGATAATTTAAATATTAAACATATATAAAACGTTTTAATGCAAAACTTTTATATAATAACAAGAATTACATCATTCGATTTTTCTAATCCAAAATTGAATCTTATAATCTTAAAAAAATTAGACCAATCAGAACGCTTTTATTTTTGCCACTTAGTCAAAATCGTGCTAAATAATGGATTAATAAAAAAAAAAAAAAGTAAAAAATGAATCAATTTGGTCAAAATTTAAAAAATTTGGTGGAGAAATTTGATGAAGAAAAAAACACATAAAAATATATGTGTCAAATTTGTGAAAACAAAAACTTGAAAAAAAGAGGTAATTAATAAAACTTTAGTGGTTTAGTTTTAATAAAGTATATTGAGTTAAGTATAAATTTATAAATTTACAAATTGCATTATAACTTTAAAAAATAAACAAATAATCCCTTAAACTTTATACCCCTAGATTTTATATTTAAAATACAACAAACGCAAACAATTCTTACTTCTAACAAATATTTAACATTATTTAATCACAACTCAAATCTACCCGAAAACTTTTTAGTGGATTTTTCATTGTCGGCATAAAATCATATTGTACAACCAAATAGAAAAACACCGAAGCACATAAATTATCGTAAATAAAAAAATGGTTTTCTAGCTATTAATTGATGGGTTTGAAAGAAATTACATTATTTTCTTTTGCTAAAATTCTAACAATTGAATTTCTGAAGGAGTATTTATTTCATTGTGGCCTCGGAGGTTCACTTATGAACGGAGATTTAGAGCCGATTTCCGGGCTACTACAAGGGTACTTTCGCTTGGGATAATTGCTCACAATATCGATTCCGAAAACAGGTAAATCAAAAGAAAAAAAAATACTAATTATCCTACTACATATGATTTCGATAATACTCTATACATAACTTATAAAACAGAAAAAATAAAAATTATATATACTTTAAAAAAACATAATGTCTAAGCCCCGTGCGTACACGGGCATTAAAATTAGTTTGTATATGCGAGCTTATCAACGAGCTCAAAAAAGATATATTACGAGTCGAACTTGAGCTAAGCTTTAATTTTTCATGTCAAACCTATATAACTATCGATTTTGAGCCAAACCCTAGCCTGTATAACATACCATGATCAAGATTGAGCTTAAAAAATAGGCTACAAACTCGATCCCGTTTATAAAAACTTAAACATGCCGATCTCAATAAAGCATTACATGATTGAAAAGTTATATTTGTGTTGCATGTTTACATAAGTGTTCTTACATTTCTTATAGACGTGTTAACTGGGACTTTCACATATCCAAATTCTCCTTGAGTTCCACACAAAATAAGAGCAAGATGAAATCTTCAAATCAAAAAAACTTATTGGGGGGGGAGGCAAAAAGGGTCGTTGATAATCAAATTGTTAGGGAAACTTTATCGAAGGAATGTAAGTATTATAATCGAAGCATATGATATAAAGACAGGTTAATCAAAAGTTTAGAATTAACTTCGTGTTTTCTCAAATCCAATAAAAACAGAAAATTATTATTTGCACCAAATGTTATGTATATCAATGGACCTTCATACTAAACGACGAGAATGTTCATCAATCAAATAATTGTAGGTTCAAGTTCCACTTAAAAGCATTATGAGATTGATTTTGTTACATACTATTGTTAAATTTTACCTTGTTCACTTAAAAACGCTTTTGGTGATGTAATACGTTTTTCTAATTGACCTTAAGGAGCACGTGATAAGAAGCATTATTTGTTATAAAATTATCTTGAAAACTAACTAAGATTATCAAGCAGGTGCTAATTTATTAGGAAGTGTATATTTTATTCTTCAATGGGTCTTAATTTATTCTTAAGATTCTTTAGCACGTAACAATTTAATATATTTTATTTTTCAGTGAGACCTAATTTTAATCAACTAAAGTTTCTTATCATGTGACACAAGTTAGAAAAATCATTTTAAAAAATTCATAGTATAAATAATTTATAGAAAACCACTTTTTGTTAGTATCTATGTTAGCCTATAGTATCATTTTTAGGCTAAACAAGCATGATAGCCCGCGCGTTGCAGCGGGGCTTCATTTTTTTTTGAATCAATTACATAAGTGAAGCTTCACTTTAAACATTATTAACCTCAAAATACAAAATCCCTTGCCACTTCTTTGCTAGCTAGTCTTGTTTAAGTTGTAGTACCCAAACAATGCCTGGTATGCAGATTCTTTGTTTTTCATCCCCATATTAGACGACGCCTTTTCAACCTATACAGTTTCAAATTGACAAAACTAAAGTCAACCTTTTTCCAAAAGTGAAAACTTAAAAGCAATAAGAATCAAAAGGAAGAATAGGCAAACCTTTTTTCTTTGTGTCGAAACCTACTAAAGGTGAATTCGGACCTTTGATAAGGGTAACTCTTTAAAAGTAGATATAAATATTTGTTCCAGGATGTAGTCAATATTATCCCTTGCCCTATCTTTTTCCTTATGCCGGATCATCCAACTCGATGAATGTAAAGATCTTTATCAACCGGAAGCCCTACCTGACATTAAACAGGGTCAAACGAGTTCAGGTCCAAACGGTTAATACTTTTAACGTAGACATTTTTGATGAATATATTGATCTAGACCCTGAAATTGCAAAATATATTTTGCTATCCGCAAAAACCTTTGAAAGTACATGTTTTAATGTAAAAATATCATATAGTACATAAATTACTGAAAAAAGCTACACATTTTTTCAATTTCTTAGTTTATAGGTTGTTTCAAGAACTTTTTACAGAAAGTTGCAATTCTGCTGCTAAAATTTAGGGTCTACATCAAGGTATACATGCTCAAAAGAATAAATTCCAACGAAGGGGTCAAACTGAGAGTAACATGATACGTTTGTGTCAATTCGACTCAACACAACCTCGCCATATTTTTTGTGCGAAGGCTACAATGTAATAATTAAGAAACAAAAATTATTTTATGTAGGTTTGCTGCTATTTTTTGCAGCCTTGTTGCTGATTTTTTGCAGCCTTGCAGGCTAAAAACAAACAACCCTTGATGTTACATCACCTCTTCCTCCAATATATGTGTTTGTGAATCACAGTGGGAAAACAAACACCCATTTTTATGCAGCTTTGCTGCTGATTGCAGGACAAAAATGCTATAAACAAACACCCCTTTGCTGCTATATCTGTTAACAGCGGGTAAAAAAAAAAAACCGGTTGGCAACCATTTTTTAGCAACCGAACCGGTTACCAACCGGCCCCTGCAAACGGCATGAAAGTTGACATTTTGTTTTTTAGAAGCACCCGTCGAATGACAGTCGGATGCACATTCCCCCAATAAATTTTCTTTTAGTCTTCACTGTTAATATATTTGAATAAAACTTTTTGGCATACGTTAAAGGGCAGAAATCTATAGCAATTTCTAAGGGGCTAATGTATATTTGGCAACTGTAGTTGGAGGCAATACGAAGTAGCGAGTACAGTATGCAGTATGCTTAATCATGTGGAAGCTTAACACATAGCTAGGAAATGGGAAAAGAGGCATGTACCGTGATGATTCATCTAAATAAGGGTGACGATTTGGGAGTGTTTGCAATGGCCGACGCGTATTTGCAGCTGCTGAAAAAACAGATCGAAAACATTAGACATTATTTAATCTGGTACATATTTTTCGAGTATGCTGTCACATGTTTGTTATTACCACATGCTTATCGGGCAAGTATTATCACTTCTATTGGCATCAGGGTGGCTAATGCATATTTGGCAACTGTAGTTGGAGGCAATACGAAGTAGCGAGTACAATATGCAGTATGCTTAATCATGTGGAAGCTTAACACATAGCTAGGAAATGGGAAAAGAGGCACGTACCGTGATGATTCATCTGAATAAGGGTGACGATTTGGGAGTGTTTGCAATGGCCGACGCGTATTTGCGGCTGCTGAAAAAACAGATCAAAAACATTAGACATTATTTAATCTGGTACATATTTTCTGAGTATGCTGTCACATGTTTGTTATTACTACATGCCTGTCGGGCAAGTATTATCACTTCTATTGGCATCAGGGTGGCTAATGCATATTTGGCAACTATAGTTTGAGGCAATACGAAGTAGCGAGTACAATATGTAGTATGCTTAATCACGTGGAAACTTAACACATAGTTAGGAAATAGGAAAAGAGGCACGTACCATGAATAAGGGTGATGACTTGGGAGTGTTTGCAATGGGCGATGCGTATTTGCGGCTGCTGAAAAAACAGATCAAAACCATTATACATTATTTAATGTGGTACATATTTTCCGTGTATGGTGTCACATGTTTGTTATTACTACATACATGTCGGGCAAGTATTATCACTTCTATTGGCATCAGGGCCGGCAGTTGTGTTTGGATATGATGACCGAGAATCAATATCTGAGGCAGTAGTTGCAATAGAAGCAAATTAGGAAACAAACATACGCACGTGATAAGAAGCATTATTTGTTATAAAATTATCTTGAAAACTAACTAAGATTATCAAGCAGGTGCTAATTTATTATTAAGTGTATATTTTATTCTTCTGTGGGTCTTAATTTATTCTTAAGATTCTTTAGCACGTAACAATTTAATATATTTTATTTTTTAGTGAGACCTAATTTTAATCAACTAAAGTTTCTTATCATGTGACACAAGTTAGAAAAATCATTTTAAAAACTTCATAGTATAAATAATTTATAGAAAACCACTTTTTGTTGGTATCTATGTTAGCCTATAGTATCATTTTTAGGCTAAACAAGCATGATAGCCCGCGCGTTGCAGCGGGGCTTCATTTTTTTTTGAATCAATTACATAAGTGAAGCTTCACTTTAAATATTATTAACCTCAAAATACAAAATCCCTTGCCACTTCTTTGCTAGCTACTCTTGTTTAAGTTGTAGTGTATGCAGATTCTTTGTTTTTCATCCCCATATTAGACGACGCCTTTTCAACCTATACAGTTTCAAATTGACAAAACTAAAGTCAACCTTTGGCTTCCAAAAGTGAAAACTTAAAAGCAATAAGAATCAAAAGGAAGAAAGGCCAAACCTTTTTTCTTTGTGTCGAAACCTACTAAAGGTGAATTCGGACCTTTGATAAGGGTAACTCTTTAAAAGTAGATATAAATATTTGTTCCAGGATGTAGTCAATATTATCCCTTGCCCTATCTTTTTCCTTATGCCGGATCATCCAACTCGATGAATGTAAAGATCTTTATCAACCGGAAGCCCTACCTGACATTAAACAGGGTCAAATGAGTTCAGGTCCAAACGGGTAATATCTTTTAACGTAGACTTTTTTTGATGAATATATTGATCTAGACCCTGAAATTGCAAAATATATTTTGCTATCCGCAAAAACCTTTGAAAGTACATGTTTTAATGCAAAAATATCATATAGTACATAAATTACTGAAAAAAGCTATACATTTTTGCAATTTCTTAGTTTATAGGTTGTTTCAAGAACTTTTTACAGAAAGTTGCAATTCTGCTGCTAAAATTTAGGGTCTACATCAAGGTATACATGCTCAAAAGAATAAATTCCAACGAAGGGGTCAAACTGAGAGTAACATGATACGTTTGTGTCAATTCGACTCAACACAACCTCGCCATATTTTTTGTGCGAAGGCTACAATGTAATAATTAAGAAACAAAAATTATTTTATGTAGGTTTGCTGCTATTTTTTGCAGCCTTGTTGCTGATTTTTTGCAGCCTTGCAGGCTAAAAACAAACACCCCTTGATACTAATCACCCCTTGCTCCTATATATGTGAGTGTTCATCACATTGTGAAAACTAACACCCCTTTTTATGCAGCTTAGCTGCTGATTGCAGGCCAAAAATGCAGAAAACAAACACCCCTTTGCTGCTATATCTGTTAACAGCGGGCAAAAAAGAAGAAAAAAAAAACGGTTGGCAACCGGTATTTTGCAACCGAACCGGTTTTTAGCAACCGAACCGGTTACCAACTGCCCCTGCAAACGGCATGAAAGTTGACATTTTGTTTTTTAGAAGCACCCGTCGAATGACAGTCGGATGCACATTCGCCCAATAAATTTTCTTTTAGTCTTCACTGTTAATATATTTGAATAAAACTTTTTGGCATATGTTAAAGGGCAGAAATCTATAGCAATTTCTAAGGGGCTAATGTATATTTGGCAACTGTAGTTGGAGGCAATACGAAGTAGCGAGTACAGTATGCAGTATGCTTAATCATGTGGAAGCTTAACACATAGCTAGGAAATGGGAAAAGAGGCATGTACCGTGACGATTCATCTGAATAAGGGTGACGATTTGGGAGTGTTTGCAATGGCTGACGCGTATTTGCGGCTGCTGAAAACACAGATCAAAAACATTAGACATTATTTAATCTGGTACATATTTTCCGAGTATGCTGTCACATGTTTGTTATTACCACATGCTTGTCGGGCAAGTATTATCACTTCTATTGGCATGAGGGTGGCTAATGTATATTTGGCAACTGTAGTTGGAGGCAATACGAAGTAGCGAGTACAGTATGCAGTATGCTTAATCATGTGGAAGCTTAACACATAGCTAGGAAATGGGAAAAGAGGCATGTACCGTGACGATTCATCTGAATAAGGGTGACGATTTGGGAGTGTTTGCAATGGCCGACGCGTATTTGCGGCTGCTGAAAAAACAGATCAAAAACATTAGACATTATTTAATCTGGTACATATTTTCTGAGTATGCTGTCACATGTTTGTTATTACTACATGCCTGTCGGGCAAGTATTATCACTTCTATTGGAATCAGGGTGGCTAATGCATATTTGGCAACTGTAGTTTGAGGCAATACGAAGTAGCGAGTACAATATGCAGTATGCTTAATCATGTGGAAACTTAACACATAGTTAGGAAATAGGAAAAGAGGCACGTACCGTGAATAAGGGTGATGACTTGGGAGTGTTTACAATGGACGACGCGTATTTGCGGCTGCTGAAAAAACAGATCAAAACCATTATACATTATTTAATGTGGTACATATTTTACGTGTATGGTGTCACATGTTTGTTATTACTACATACATGTCGGGCAAGTATTATCACTTCTATTGGCATCAGGGCCGGCAGTTGTGTTTGGATATGATGACCGAGAATCAATATCTGAGGCAGTAGTTGCAATAGAAGCAAATTAGGAAACAAACATACAGCTAAAGGTAAAATAGGTAGATACATAACTACTTAGTGGGCCGAGTGAGTTGCCTTCTGTGTATATAAAAATAAAGAGTAACATATAAGAGAATCCAATGTTCTTACTGCTAGATGCTAGCGCAGGCTATCCTTCTGAATAAGGGTACTTAAACAACTGCTTCTGCTATTCACATATCTAGAGGCCATGACTTCGGACACTTGAACAACTTCTTCTGCTATTCACAAAGTGTGGTAATTTCGGAAAGATCAAACTTTCCAATTCTTCAAACTGTAGCTCAAGTCTTCATCTATCTTCATATCATCGGATTCTGGCATTTTATTTACCACTAAAAACACAATACAAACTATAAATGAAATACTCTTAAGTAACCCATAACACAAAAAACCAACCACAAATATACACAAAAAAAAATCTCTAACACACAGCAACCGAACCAAAGGAAGCCTAAAGGTGACCGCGTGCCAGATCACTAGTTGGTGTAGCTGCATGTTATGAACACACCATTTTGCTATGCAAGTTATCAGTATTCAAATTATAAAAACCTATGTGATAAACTTATAAGCTATATGAAAGATACTCATTGGCAAAAGATTTAAGGAAAACTTACCTTAAAAATCGAATAACTATCACATCATCATCTTCATGTCTGTATTCACCCCGCGCTTTAACTCTACATATTTTCTTTGCCCATATTCAAGTTCTACAACCATTTGAACATCAATAAACAACAAATCAGAGTAAAAAAACTCTAATAACTTTAAATTGATTATCAAATCCAGTCCCAAAAAAAATCAAGGTAAGGATGAAAAGAAAATAGACCGAACAGTAGGGTGATTTGGTTGGCTTTTCGAATCATTGTTTAAGTCCACCGGCCCGCAGTGACCGATCAAACTACCAATACATAACCTTTTTTGGGAAGAAATGTCCTGGAAGTGTTTGTTGCTCTAGAATAAAAATCGATCTACTGATCAAGGCTTTAAAAAGGTCTCAAACTAGGCCATATTTTTGCTTACAATTTGGTGCTAAAGCCCAACCAGATGGCCAAGGTGAAAAGCCAATACTGCAAAAACGACGTCGAATGTTCCCGTTTTAGTATATCTATAGTAATAGTGGGCGGTCCAAGAAAAAAACCTGCATGCTTACCAACGCCTATTGATAATATAACGTAGTAGTACTTTAGCAATCTTGCTTTGTTTTGGTGGGAAAAGAGGCTAGTCCTCTTGAAAAGCTAGAGATTGGAATTTGTAAAAGGGTCAGAGACACCTAGCTAAAAGAAGCCTCGAGCCTAAAATAACAACTATTGTTATTAATCAAACCTCGAGCGGAGCCTTTACATAATGCAAAACTTGATGGGGTTAGGCTAGCCGTAAAAACGAAACCTAGAAAGTTTTTAAGTATTAAACATATATAAAGTTTTATGCATTTGTATAGGCGAGCTTATTAATAAGTTTATTAACGAGCTCAAAATAGATATATTATGAGTCAACTTTTCAGCTCAACAAGATCTGATTTTGCACCTGAACACACTTGCCAAAAAGAAAAGAAGAGAGTTTGATGCAACATAAGACTACTTCAGATCTACAAAGAGGTACAAGGGGTCAGCTCAATGATCCACACAAACAAGACTTCATCATTTAATGCTTCCATACTGGGTAAGAGATAAATCTTATTTTAAAGAAACAATTGAGTACACTATTTGTATTTCTTTAGGAACTTTATAAGAAGTCAGAAGATTTGTTTTATTCTTTTTGACTTAAAACAAAGCTTTTCCCGTATTGTAAACCTTCTATAAGCAAAAACTTTTGTCCAGTTTCTTATTGCTGAACTGAAACTCTTTCTTTTGGATCTTGTACTTTAGTCGTTGAACCACATGACTTGCCTTAAAGGAGACTTCTTTTGTCTTCAAAGAAGTTTTGAATCATTTAAAAAAACCTGTTTAAAATTTCCTTTCACAAAACTACATAACAAAGGTATATTATTAATCTTCAAATATATTTAAATACCGAAGGACACTCGACCGACCTAACAAAATTGTCACCAAGTCACTTTTTAGAATATAAGAATTGGTCATTTTCCTCCCTTAGTCAACCGTTTCTTAAGTCAATGATACGAAACGGGTCGCATGGGTAGAAAGCGCTCAAATTGTGTTCTTTTATGCAAATAATCTCCTAAAGTGTATTTTGTTAATACAATAATACTCAATGCAATATATATTCACCCTAAATAGTTTTGACACATGTCACCCCCTGTAAGTGTATTTTGTAAAAAAATCAGAATCATAGCCTTGTTTATATGTATGCGCACATGTCACACTCTCGATCACCTCTATTTATAGCGATGAGGAGGTAAGAATCGTCTCCTACGTCAAATGGGAAACCCCCATATAACCGACCATAGGGAGTCTTTGCCTTGCAAGTCAAGTAAACGAAACCTAATTCTAGTATAGTCCTAATCAATATTACTATTACAAAGTACACTTAAAAACCGCTAATCTATATCGAGTCTGCTCCTAATATACTACACATTTATTTAAGCATCTAAAGTATTTGACACGCAAGAAGTTAAAAAATGTGGGGTTAGTATGTTTATGGTGATGCCAATCCTAACCCTTTCAACTTTCAACCTACACAAGAATCTCATATTGACCCACCCCATCTTGTCACCTTTTGAAAGTTTTCCACGCGGATTTTCCATCTTTTTTCTAGGTCTTGGGTTCTACTTTGAATCTAAGGTCATTTTCGAGTGGTTGATGTTTTTTTTTTTGAACTGGACGGTAGAGGGATAAGTGGGGTTAAATTTATTAAACTTAGCAAAGACGCTATAAAGAGCTTACAAAGAAAAATTAAATGAAGGTTTTTAAGGCCAAGTTAATTATCCTTAGAAAACTTCCCTGTTACTTTCTACAATTACACCAAAGGAAGGACTAAGACAATATTCACAAAACAAATCGATACTGGACGGCTTGATATATCAAAGAAACGGAGAGAATCCTAAAACCCAAATATACAACCAAGCAAAACGTATAAGAACTCCTTCCCCAAGACTTTTAAACCTTACACCCGGAAGGACGAATAGAATAAAGAACCAAACAACCCATTCTGAAAAAGAACAAGTCAGATATTTGTATGACTAAGGCCCAAGATTGGTATGGTAATAGAAAGAGAAAACTTTTGTACAATCATCAACTCACAACGAAAGAAACTTCAAACATCCTTACCAACCTTATCACATCACATCATCTGTCATCTCAAATTAAACACATTGCTGTATAATATAGTGGCGGGGCTGACTCACCATCAACTGGAGAACTCGACATTAACAACTCACCTTTCAACCGTAGTGGTCATCATAAATTCACATTTTATAAAAATACTCACTTTATATAAAATATACCACACTAAATACCTCACACACCTTACAAACGAAAATAAAATAACATTAAATCAAAAGAGAGGGCCGCATTATATATCTCATCCAGTCATTGAAGTTACTCATCACTCTCTGCTCAAAAAACATTAACTCTCGCGTGAGTTTTAATGGGTGGAATGGCAAGTCACAAGTGAGTTTGATACTCAAAGGTGAGTTTACTCACCATACCGTCCAGCCTAATGTTGTCGCTATATCTATCCCTTTCAGCTACATTGGTTTTAGGGATAATTATCTAAAAATGTATTTAACTTGTCATTTTTTTCGAGTGTTTGTAGTCAACTGTCTTTTTTTCTATTGTGTATCTAAACTTTTAAATTTCGATATTTGTGACTATTTTACCCCTACGCTTTTTAACCAACCCATTAATAGCGAAGGCTAAATTAGTCATTATATATGAACAAAATACGTACAAAGGTTGAAATTTAAAACTTTAGGTATACAATAGCAAAAAAATTATAGTTAACTACACAACACTCGGAAAAAGTGTGTGTTAAATACATTTTAGGTTATTATGGCTTGGCTTTATTCACGTTAAAGATTGAAGAACCACGAATGAAGGACCTAAGCTCTTTTCATCATGTCAGGACGGAACCTTCATATTTTGGCGCACTATCGGAATTATTATGTTCATGAAAATAACTGGTAGGAATAGAAAAAAAGTCTTGAAGCCCTGTGTAGCAAGGGCCACATTCTGTTCTCGAGTATAAAACGGAAAAAAGAGAGATGGAGAGGGAACAAAAAGGGAAGTAAAGAGAAGAGGAATACGAATTGATTTTTTATCTTATGTTTCCGAGTTGGAAAGAAAAGAGGATGATGTAAGCAAAAAATAGTTTTAAAAACAACTTCACTCAATTTCATCTCAATTTGAGAAGAAGATTAGGAGAGTAAATTTGGTGTAATTTAGTATCCTTTACTCTCCTCTTCTCTTCTAAAAAAATCTCAGAAACATAATTTTTTTTTATTACCGTCCCAAACATTTCCATTTCGCTTCAAAATATAAACTGGGGAACAAAATGTTAAGATTGTAAAACAAAATATGAAGCGCTCTTGTTACTATGCCAAGACCGAGCCTACATATATTGGTGCACTATTAGAATTAATGTGCTTTTGAAAATAAAGGTAAACTAAGAACAAGTATTGTAGCCCAATGTCTTTACATACCTATGGAAGTACTGGTGTAGCATTTTGGTTTTATCACTAAAAAAATGACATTTTACACGCTAATTAGTACACACTTTTTCAAAATGTCTAAAATATTTAGATTTTATTAATATTTTTAAAGAGAAAAATGCAAATATGCTCCCTGTGGTTTGCAAAATTGCAGAGTTACTCCCCACATTCACGAAAAGTGCAGGCGTTCCTCTCCAGATTGAAACTTTACATTCACACTGCTCCCTAACCAGGGACCATTTCCTTGCACTAAAGCAAAACAAAAAGTGTATGCCATAAATGGCTCTGTCAGGGAGCACTAGTGCAAATGAAAGTTTCACTGGAGAGTCCGCTGCACTTTCGTGAAGTTGGGAAGATAAGTCAGCAAATTTTGCAAACCACAAGGAGCATATCTGCATTTCCCTCTATTTTTAAATGTGTAAAATTTAGTTACACAAATAAACGTGAACAAATTAAAAAAAAGAGTTTACACAATTATATGTGCTTCAAAAAAAGTTCACACTTTTAAGTAGGGTGAACTTTTAAATTTGTTCACACTTACAAGTGTGCACTCATTTTATAACGCCAAATTTTTCACACAAGAGCAAGTATGGAGTAATTGGGTGTTAAAAAAGTAGTGCACATTTATTTGTGTTAAAAAAAAGTGTGAACTTTTTTTAAAACAATTATAAATGTGAAAAATTATTTTATCTTATAATTTGTTCACACTTATTTGTGTAATTTATTTTTAATTATAAATGTTAATAAAGTAAAAATATTAAAGTGTGTAAAATTAGTGTGAAAAAACGACTTTTTTTAGCGTATTCACAATAAAGATTGTAGACCCTGAATGAAGCAACTTGCTCTTGTCATTATCTTAGGCTACTTGAATGGTCATGCTTAAGGCTAAACGTTATGGGAAGAATTTGCTTGGTCGGTCGTCCTATGTAGACATTGATAGACGTGTTCTCAACCATTACACACGCAAATACCAAACGCGTCCCACAAAGACTTTTGCAATGTTTCGGTCGTGTTTAAGACCAAGCAATTGAGAAGGAAAAAGACAAACATAAAGCTACTTTTTAAAAATAAAATCACCCTTTTAATCCTATAAATACCTCATTCATTTCACCATTTTATACATAAATTCAAACCACTTTTCTATGATACTTCTCATCTTTATTTAATATGCCTTTACGTTTGAGCCGTGTTAAAGAATTCTGAAAAATTGTCCTGTTTTGACACAAATTGAGATGTCTTTATTTAACCGTATTAATAATTAATTTTAGTTTAAGTTTTAAATTTTTATTGTAGTGTTTTTTAAATGTATTTGAATTATTAATGTAATGTTATTTTTATAAAATTTAATTTAAAAAAAAGGTGTTCGGTCGCCTGTGCGGTCACCATAACGGGTGTTTGGTCTGTGTGTGGTCTAAGAGAGAGAAAGCTGAGTTGGCGCTGAGGTGGCGGTCGCCTGTGCGGTCAGCATAACACTCAGCCTAAGGACTAGTAAGGACCACCAAAAGTGGTGTCTCTGACGCGTGACCCTAGAGAAAAAGAGCAATGCTATGTCCACACCATATTTACAAAAAAAAAATTCACACATATAATTCCTAACCAAACATGGGTTGGGTGGATTCACTTGATTTTATTGTAAATTTTGGGATGATTTTTTTTTTAATATTTTTTTTGTTTTTTTGTGGTGGGGATGTGGCAAACATCATTTGTCCAAATCAAATAAAACCCTTGCTTTATTCACAATTGTCTTTGATGGATATAATGTTGCCACATCATGGTGTGAAAACTTTTTTGTAAATATGGTGTGGACATAGCCTTGCTCAGAGAAAAAAGTGACGAATGGTGACATGCCTACCACTCAGGAATTGTGTATCTGTGAGCCCTCTTGAAGAGTGGGCTTGATCCAAACGATGTCGTTTTAAGGCGGGACGCCGTCGTTTAAGGGTGACTTTTGCAGTTTTATAAGTCCACTAAACCAAGCGACGTCGGTTTGATAGTTACTCACATATATACCGACAAGCTAAACAGACACGTACACAAGATCACACACACATACACACACAAAAGCAAGAAATTACACACATACTAGAAAAAACTGGTATGCAATTGGTTATCAAAGTCGTTATCACGAAAAACATGTAATCAAAAATATTTCTTGCCAAAACTTTTGATTACAAGGTACCCGCCGCCAGTGACGGAGCCAGAAACTTTTAGTAGGTTGGGCCGAAAATCAAAATAAATATACAAAGAAAAATATGGATGAACAATTTTAAGAGTCTCAAAACAGGAGCTTTTCGTTTAAACCGCTCACGATGTCGTCAAAATCATCTTAAACAGTATCTAAATTGTCAAAGCTTATAAACAAAATTAATTAGTATAAAATTAAGCAATGATAAGAAAAAATAAGTAATTCTTTTACCTTTAAAGTAAAAAACATAACCAATATAAATGAAGGCCTCCTAAATCCTAATAAACAGGTTAAACCAAAACAAGTAAACCCCTCTCTAGCTAACTATGTGTGCACATCACTTTTGGTGGTGTGCATATCACTTCCCTAAAAAATGTTTTTGTATGGTTTTTACATTCTTCATCTTATGAATCTTAAAAAGTGGCAAACTCAACAACTTGTTTTTAACCTTGTGTATATACGGGTTGTTAATAAGATTTTTTTCGATAGTTATGTAAAACAAGCGTGATTGCACGCGCGTTGCTGCGTGACGTTAATTTTTCGCGCGTTGTTGTGTGGCATTATTTTTCTTTATTTGTTTTTTTTTTGGATTTTGTGCGGACTTATTTTTTCAGTCTCATGTTTAATAGTTTGTTTTTTTTCTTATATTCGCTTATGTGTTAGATCTCATGTTTAAAGGTTTTTTTTTGTTATACGGGTTTTTTTTTTAAATATAATTTTATGAGATTACGTGTGCTTTAAATGATAATCGCGGGTTACTGCACGGCTTTTTTTATTGTATTTTGTGCGAGTTTATTTTTTCGGTGTCATGTTTAATAGTGCGGGTTTATTTTTTCGGTATCATGTTTAATAGTTTGTTTTTTTTTCCTTATATGAGTTTATGTCCGGCGCGTTGTTGCGGAGCATTAAATTATTTATTTATTTATTTATTTATTTTTTTTGCGAATTTATTTTTTCGGTCTCATGTTTAATAGTTTGTTTTTTTATATGGGCTATGACATCGTTTAATGCAAAATAGAGCTGTACGTTTGTGACCCTGTCGATTATTTTAAAGTTATTAGGTATCGAAGATGTCTCCGCGGGTATTTTTTTATCTGAATAAATCGGTAATTTTTTAATATTTTTCCACCCCTAATTTGTGCCAAAGAAAATTAAAAAAAAAAAACAGTTGGGCCGGCCTAAAGTGGGAGTTATTTTTTTCGCGTTGTTGCGAGGCATTATTAATTTTTTATTTTGTGAGGATTAATTTTTTCGGCCTCATGTTTAATAGTTTGTTTTTTTCTTATATAGGCTTATGTGTGCGGATCATGTTTAATGGTTTCTTTTTTTGGCTATACGGGTTTTTTTTAATATAATTTTATGGGAACGTGAGCTTTAAATAAGAATCGCGCGTTATTGCAGGGCGTTTTTTTATTGTATTTTGTGCGGGTTTATTTTTTGTGTCTCATTTTAATAGTTTGTTTTTTTATATGGGCTTATGTGTTGGGCCTCATGTCGCGGGTATTTTTTTATCTGAATAAATCAACACTTTTGTAAAAAAAAATTCTATTTTGTGCCGAGCGTTTTTTTTACATTGCCTAAAAAAGGCTAAATGGGCCGGCCCAAGTTGGGAGCCCAACAAAAAACAGTCCCCAGCCCACTGTCAAAACGACAGTGTTTCAGCTAGGGATTAAGTATAAGTCTCATGTTTAATAGTTTGTTTTTTTCTTATATCCGCTTATGTGTTAGATCTCATGTTTAAAGGTTTTTTTTTTTTTGCTATACGGTTTTTTTTTAAATATAATTTTATGAGATTACGTGTGCTTTAAATGATAATAGCGAGTTACTGCACGGCTTTTTTTATTGTATTTTGTGCGAGTTTATTTTTTCGGTGTCACGTTTAATAGTGCGGGTTTATTTTTTCGGTATCATGTTTAATAGTTTGTTTTTTTCCTTATATGAGTTTATGTCCGGCGCGTTGTTGCGGAGCATTAATTTTTTTTAATTTTTTTTTTCTTTTCGGTCTCATGTTTAATAGTTTGTTTTTTTATATGGGCTATGGCATCGTTTAATGCAATATAGAGCTGTACGTTATGGGAACGTGGGCTTTAAATGAGAATCGCGCGTTACTGCATGGCGTTTTTTTATTGTATTTTGTGCGGGTTTATTTTTTCGGTCTCATGTTTGATAGTTTGTTTTTTTTATATGGGCTTATGTGTTTGGCCTCATGTCGCGGGTATTTTTTTATCTGAATTGCGGGTTTATTTTTGTGTTAAAATTTTATTTTTATTTTTTTCTATTTTTTATTTGTGCGGGTTTATTTTTACGGTCTCATTTTAATAGTTTGTTTTTTTTATATGGGCTTACATGTTGGGCCTCATGTCGCGGCTATTTTTTTATCTGAATAAATCAACACTTTTGTAAAAAAAAATTCTATTTTGTGCCGAACGAATTTTTTTACATTGCCTAAAAAAAAAGGCTAAATGGGCCGGCCCAAGTTGGGAGCCCAACAAAAAACAGTCCCCAGCCCACTGTCAAAACGACAGTGTTTCTGCTGGGGATAATTTGTTTTTTTATATGGGCTTATGTGTTGGGCCTCATGTCGCGGGTATTTTTTATCTGAATAAATCAAAACTTTTGTAAAAAAAAATTATATTTTGTGCCCATCGGTTTTTTTTACATTGCCTAAAAAAAAGGCTAAATGGGCCGGCCCAAGTTGAAAGCCCAACAAAAACAGTCCCCAACCTACTGTCAAAACGACAGTGTTTCCGCTGGGGATTAAGTATATATTAATTTGTATGGATTGGTAATTAAGGTGGGCCAAAAGTAAATACTAGTATTTGGTAATAGATTTGGGTGGCCTTGCCCCATTCTACCTTCAACATAGCTCCGTCCCTGCCTGCCGTCGCATCGCGCCGGTACCCAGCTAGTACATTCTTACTTCAATAAGTCCAATTAATTGATGCCATTATTACGCAACCTGCAATATTTATATTACTTTAAAAAAAATTCAACCAAAAAAAAGAACTTAATCGGAAGAAGTAATACCTCAAATTTACAAAGGACTTGCCATGGGGCTTTAATAGTCCATGCAAGTTGATACTTGTGGGTCTAAATTAAGTAAGTACAATGCATCGTTTTAGGATGAGCAAAAAAACCGAAACGAAAATAATTGAATCGAAATAATAACCGAATCGAATTTGCCAAAATTGAACCGAACCGAACTACTTTGGTTTTGGGGTTGGATATGGGTTTGACAATCGGAACGGAAAACCGAATTTATATAAATATATATATTTTTATATATTTATATATAGAAACACCATCAAATTTATCTTATCTTAATATATAAAAACACTTTTTATCTTTGAAATAATTATTTTTTACTAAATATTTATGTAATTTTTTTTAAATAAATTGTGTAATTCGAGTTATTCGGGTCAACCTGAAAACTGAACCGAATTCAACTTCGGTTTTCGGTTCGGTTCGACTTTCAGTTTAACTAAAATTTCTGAACTAACCGAACCGAACTAACCGAACAACCCGATCACCGAACCGCCTACATGGTTTATACATATAGTGGACATCAACCCAATAACTTTATCTCTCATAATTGCACATGGCATATGTGTACCCACAAGCATCAATCGTAACTACTAACCAAGATATTTTATTTACATTAATTGATAGAAAGTGAAATTTTAGGAAAATCTACTCATCAAAAGTATTTAGAATGTAAAAGAAACAAGTATTAGCCTAGCAGCTGCGACTAGCCTTTTTAGAGTCTCAGTCTGATAAGAACGCGAGTAAGCAGCAAACGGACATTGATAGACGCGTTCTCAACCATTACACACACAAATACCAAACGCGTCCCACAAAGACTTTTGCAATGTTTAGGTCGTGTTTAAGACCAAGCAATTGAATATGCCTTTACGTTTGAGCCGTGTTAAAGAATTCTGAAAAATTGTCCTGTTTTGACACAAATTGAGATGTCTTTATTTTATCTTATAATTTGTTCACACTTATTTGTGTAATTTATTTTTAATTATAAATGTTAATAAAGTAAAAATATTAAAGTGTGTAAAATTAGTGTGAAAAAAGCGATTTTTTTTAGCGTATTCATAATAAAGATTGTAGACCCTGAATGAAGCAACTTGCTCTTGTCATTATCTTAGGCTACTTGAATGGTCATGCTTAAGGCTAAACGTTATGGGAAGAATTTGCTTGGTCAGTCGTCCTATGTGGACATTGATAGACGCGTTCTCAACCATTACACACACAAATAACTAATGCGTCCCACAAAGACTTTTATAATGTTTAGGTCGTGTTTAAGACCAAGCAATTGAATACGCCTTTACGTTTGAGCCGTGTTAAAGAATTCTGCAAAATTGTCCTGTTTTGACACAAATTGAGATGTCTTTATTTAACCGTATTAATAATTAATTTTAGTTTAAGTTTTAAAATTTTATTGTAGTGTTTTTTAACTGTATTTGAATTATTAATGTAATGTTATTTTTATAAAATTTAATTTTAAAAAAAAAGGTGTTTGGTCGCTTGTGCGGTCACCATAACGGGTGTTTGGTCTGTGTGTGGTCTAAGAGAGAGAAAGTTGAGTTGACGCTGAGGTGACGGTCGCCTGTGCGGTCAGCATAACACTCAGCCTAAGGACTAGTAAGGACCACCAAAAGTGGTGTCTCTGACGCGTGACCCTAGAGAAAAAGAGCAATGCTATGTCCACACCATATTTTTTTTTGAACGGCGAAATTTTATTAACTAGCAAAGAGCTAGAACAAAGAAAACATTACAAAGAGATTAAATGAGGGTTT
>BQNB010023849.1:0-52641 GCA_026074375.1 Tanacetum coccineum | reverse complement strand
TACTACAAGAGTACTCGTATTATTCTAATAATATTGAAGCAGTTTGTGTTATTATTCATTGTTCTTTGGTTGTTACTGTTCCATTGATAATTACCTCTAGAGTATAAAAGTGTAGATTTCGCATACACTTTGGTATACAAACAAAGTCTCAACCATTGTTATTTTGGGTTCATCCAAGGTAACAAACACTTTACACAAACACTTTACAACGTAAAGAATCGATCAAGGCGTGGGATCAACAGTAAATTTTAGCTTATTAATCATTAATGAATGTAGTTTTAATGGATCTTATGTGTTTTTCGCTTATTAATCATTTTATACAATTTTCGTCATTAGCTTACTAATAAACAGATCTGAGCTTATTTTCTGGTCTTATTTCGTCTGAACTTATTGATATGGATCTAGATTTGATAAGCTGATTATAAGCTTTTTCATTTCATAGTTTTTCATCTCAACTAAGTTTTAAACCAAATAACACCAAAAATAAGCTACGAATCAGCTTATTAATAAGCTGTTGGAATTGAGTCATTTTAGATCTATGAAAAAATCAATAAGGATCTATCATGAGCTTATTCATTGAGCTTATTCCGTCCTTGATACGAGAGATCTAGTTTTAGCTTATTTTTCAACTCATTTAGCTTTAAAAAGTTCATCTAGCTTATTCTAGACATCAAATCTGTTTTAGCTTTATTGTTTACAGCTTATCTCGTCAAATTAATGATTTCCAAATGCTCAATCTCTAGATCTATAGCTTATTTGTCATATTTTATTATTTTTTGCTTATTAGTGTCTAAAAACCAAAATATTAGTGTAGATCTAGTTTTAATCCATTTTTTATTTCTAAATATCTTAATATAGTTTTAACAAGTTATCGTGGCTTATTGTTTAAAGAGATTTGTGGATTATTGATAGTTCAGCGAGAAGCTTATTCTATAAGCTGGTGCATATGTTACAGCTTGTTTGGGGCTTATTATTTCGTTAAACAGTGTAGTAGTGAAATAATCTAGTGGGATGTGTGGATAGCTGGGCTTGTGGTAATTTCGGTTGGGCTGGATCGAGTTGGAGTTTGGATATGGGCTCGTGATTATTGTTTGTTAATTAAACTATTGGGCTGTTGTTGATTGGAATTGGGCTCAGTAATGGATTGGTAGAGAATTATGATCGTGGCATGGTTTTGGATTGGTGACATTGTTGTGTTAATTTAGGTGTAACAGTTTAGTGATAATAGTTTTATTAGTATTTTGTTCCTCTTGCGGCTTTTCAATCGTGGTACCAATTTCTCATCCGATTTCAATACGTAGTATAAAATTTATTTTCGTTCATTAATATGTATCCTTATGTGTTAATTGATATGCGTAGTGAGTAGTTTACTTGTGGTTGCTAAGTGATTAGTGATTTGGAATTTAAGTGCGGGTTTTAAAAAGGTTTAAAAAATTAATAGTCATTATAATTTTCCAATTTACATACCGTCATTTACTTTTAATGCAATTTAAATTCTTGTCATTTAATTTCTTGAAACTTTTTTTTAACTTGTTTTCTAAGGATTTTAATTCGTTAAACTAAGCCCGCACTTGATGAACAATTCACGTCACTTAGCAAGCATATTTGTCATTTATATCTTTTAGCTTAATTTTATTTTAATCTTGTAGTTTTAAATCTTAGAATTAATATTAGTTTAATTTTTAGTATAAAAATAGTTTAAAACCTAAACCAAAAATTTAAATGACAATCAAGCTCGATTTATAACTTGAACGTAGATTTCCATTCACCTCTCGCCGAGGAAACGACCCGGGAGGTTTTTGAAATTGCTTTGGTTAAAAGCGATTTTCTAGAACCTGTCGGAAATACTATACTATATTATTATTGATTTCCTCCTTATATATTATATATTATATATGGTGTGTTCGGGCGTGAATCAATATATGTTGGAGCCTCCTGGCTTGAAGAAATCTCACATGATTCATGAATAAGCTGTATCACTCTTCTCAACCATACGCATTCCTGACTCGCTTCATGGATGGCCAAGATCTCTACATGATTCGATGAAGTAGCACTCATTGTTTGCTTTACGGAATGCCATGAAAAAATACTATTGGAACTTGTGAAACATATCCAGTTTAGGATCGACCGGTGTAGGGATTAGACATATATCCCGAATCTGCAAAACCAACTAGATTTCTTTCGGATAGGTTAGTATAATATAAACCCATATCTTTTATACCTTGAAGATAGAGAAATATTTGTTTCACCCTATTCCAATGTCTCCTTGTTGGGCACGAGCTATATCTTGCCAATAAGTTCAACAAAAATGATATATCAGGCCGTGTATGACTCGCAAGAATTAACAATGCCCCAATGGCACTTAAATAAGGTACTTCTGGACCAAGAATTTCCTCGTCGCCATTTGGAGGCCGAAAAGGGTCCTTTTCAACATCTGGGTCCTTACAACCATTGGGGTGCTCAATAGATGAGATTTGTCCCTATAAATTTTTTTAGCAACTTCTATATATATATGCATTTTAGTGGATGAGGATTCCATCAGTTAGATGTTCAATTTGTAATCCAAGACAAAACTTTGTTTTTCCGAGATCTTTCATCTCAAATTCTTTCTTTAAGTATCCAACTGCCTTTGGAAGCTCCCCTAGAGTTCCGATAATATTTAGATCATCAGCATACATAACAATTATGACATATTAAGGTCTAAATCTTTTTATGAAAATGCATGGGCAAATGGAATCATTTTTGTATCCTTCCTTTAATAAATATTCTCTAAGGCGATTGTACCACATGTGCCCAGATTATTTCAATCCATAAAAAGATTTATTTAATTTGATTACATATTGTTCTCGAGAACTTGTTTTACATGATTCAGGCACCTTAAACCCATCTAAGAGCTTCATGAAGATTTCTGTATCAAGTGAGCCATAAAAATAGGCTGTCACAACATCCATTAGACGCAAATCGAGCCCTTCTTGTATTACCAGACATATCAGATATCGAAAAGTAGTTGCATCCACCACAGGAGAATATGTTTCTTCGTAATCTATACCTGGTCTTTGTGAAATCCGTGTGCCACCAAGCGCGCTTTATAACGCGTGATTTCATTTTTCATTACGTTTTTTAACAAAGACCTATTTATACCCAACAAGTTTAACACCTTCAGGTGTACGGACTACCGGTTCAAAAACTTCATGTTTCTCGAGGGATTTCGATTATGCCTTAATTGCGTCTTTCCATTTTGGCCAATCATTTCTATTTTTGCATTCCGGAACTAACTTTGGTTCATGATCCTCATCATTTTCTATAACTTCTAGTGCTACATTATATGCAAAAGTATCATCGATGTCAATTTCATTTTGGTTCCATATCTTTCTAGACATGACATAATTTATTGAGATCTCTTCATTTTTGGGTACCCGTGGTTCCTCTTGAACCGTCATGTGTAATGTCCTTAAAGAAGACCCTTCTAGTGTATCTTTAACCTCGTCTTGACCATCTTGATTATATGCTCCCTTTTTCTTTCGAGGATTTTTATCTTTGGAACCGATTGGTCTACCACGCTTTAAGCATGCCTTAGACTCATTAGCGATTTTTGAATGTTCTTTAGGAACATCAATTTTAACAAGAGCATTAGCAGCTGGTATATGTGACTTAGTTACTCTTTTAAGGTCAGTAAATACGTCTGGTAATTGATTCACTAACCTTTGTAAATGAATTATCCTTTGAAATTTTTGTTCACATTCTTTTGTTCGAGGATCAAGATGAGATAATGATAATTCATTCCAACTTATTTCACTTCCTAACTGTTTCTTATCTCCCTCTAATGTTGAATCTGTTGACTCATCAAAATGACAAACAGCAAATCTAGCCAAAATAAATCTCCCGTTGATGGCTCTAAATACCTAACTATAGATGGTGAGTCATACCCAACATATATTCTCGTCCTCCTTTAAGGTTTCATTTTTGTGCGTTGTTGTGGAGCAATTGGGACATATACGACACAACCAAAAATTCTTAGATGAGAAATATTCGGTTCCTGACCAAAAACCAACTGTAATGGGGAGTAGGTATGGTGACTTGTTGGCTTGATACGAATTAATGTTGTTGCATGTAGAACAGCATGACCCCAAGCAGAATTTGAAAGTTTTGCCTTCATAATCATGGGCCTTGCGATCATCTAAATCCGCTTGATAAGAGACTCAACGAGCCTATTTTTTGTATGAACATGAGCTACCGAATGTTCTACACTTATCCCAATAGACATACAATAATCGTTACATGTTTGGGATGTAAACTCACCAGCATTGTCCAAACGTATTGTCTTTATAGGAAAATCTGGAAAATGTGCTCTCAATCTTATTAATTGGGCAAGTAATATTGCAAACGTCATATTGCGACTTGACAATAAGCACACATGTGACCATCTAGTTGATACATAAATTAAAACCATAAAGTATCTAAATGGTCCACAAGATGGATGTATGGGCCCACATATATTCCCTTGGATTCTTTCAAGAAAATTTAGGGATTCATTCCCTATCTTAGCCGGTGATGTGTGTATGATTAATTTTCCTTGTGAGCAAGCAACACATGTAATATATTTAGCTTCTAGAACCTTAAGGTTCCTCAGACATTGTGATTAAATAGATACAGAGACCTAACCGCAAGTCATGATCTTTGGGTTTACGCGAGGACGTGCGTTATTAGTCTAATATCTCGAGTACCATGATTTATGCTAGTCATATGGTACCGTCGTTGAAATCTAATTTATATTTGTTGTCATATAGGTTAACTTGGTTGTAGTTTTGGAATTAGGCCAACATGTGTGTTATTTTTAGTTGAACGTGTTATTTTGTGACAATCATTATTCGATAGTGAGCCCGGTATGAGCCATTATACAAGCGTTGATGCTTATTCATGTGTGCTGGTAGAATCGTATTTAAGTCGCGTGTTGTTTGTCTCCTGATTAGTAAGGCGTGCCTGTAATCTTGTTTGAGTCACGTGTTGTATTTTATGAGATTCAAGGGGTAGGTAACTTATGTTTAGTTGGTATCATGGTCAGTGTGACAAGTTCATTTATCGGATATATTTTAAAGATCTTACAGTAAAAGCAATATTGTCATACATCTAGTTATGAATATTATGTAAAAAAACACAATAAATGTACGTATCATCCCACTACCAAGTGGGCGTATTAAGGCATATAGTACGAGAGGTTTATCAAACGCTTTATAAAAAATGAAGACGTTTATAAATTTTTAGATCATAGTGGGGTGAGGTTTATAATGACATAGAATCCAAAAAGTCTTTATTTTTCAACTTTGATCTTTAATATTTTTGTTTGTGTTATATAATAATTGATGCAAAATATATGAATTGATTGGTTTTTAAATGTATTTTCATTTGTATAATTTTCATAAAATATTATATAACACAAACAAAAATATCAAATATCAAAGTTGAAAAATAAAGACTTTAAAAAGTCAAATGAGGACAATAAATGTAAGACGGATGGAGTAGTATTTTATAAAGTCTTAACAAGTTTATTATAGTGAGAAAAGATTTATAAATTAAAAAAGTTTATGAATTAATAATAGAGGGGAGTTATTTTAGATACCACCCCTTTCTTGGATACCGAGGGATCAATCCTAGCCTTCCATCTAAAAAAAATCAAGGGTCTATAATAAATACACTTTTATTATAAATAATAATAATAAAAGCGGAGGGGCAGTTTGGTAAAACAAACAACCAACTACCCACTCTGCCCCGATCATAACTCTTACACACATTTCAAAATAAAGTAAAAACCTTTCATTCTCTCTCTAAAACACACAGTGAAAACATATACTACTCACAGATTTACACCGATAAAAACACACACTAAAACACATACACAACGGATCTAAAACGATAACAAAGCATCAAAAACATCAAAAATAACAAGAAAATCATAACAAAAATGGAGGTAGAAGACGCCGAACAAGGTTCCGGTAAAAAACCGGGGAAAATCACGATTAAATTCAAAGCTAAAGGTATAAACACACAATATCTACATTTTTACTGTTTATAGAGTTTTTTAATGGATATATTGTCATTTTAGTTGAAGTCATTTGGATTTTAATGAGAAAAATGTGATTAACTACTGTTTATAGATGTTTTAATAATGTATAGTGATAAGTTTTAACTGATTAGAAAGGACTTGTTGATGATATTGTTAATGACTGATTTAGAGATGAAATGACGGACTTAAGCCTTTGCCAACGGCTTAGCCGCAGGCTATGTCTTCGGCAAAGCCAGAGACTATGCCTTCGACAAAGCTGAGGCTATGCCTTTGAAAAAGCCGAATGTTATGCCTTCGCCAAACCCAAAGGCTATGCCTTCTCCAAAGCCGAAGGCTATGCCTACACAAAAAGCAGGCTAAGACACAGGCTATTCCATCGGCAAAGCCGAAGGCTAAAACGTAGGCTATACTTTCGGCAAAAGCAAAACGCTTAGTGTAAATAAAACATATAAACCATGATTTGTTAGATAATATCATATATGATAAAAATAGCAGAATGCATAGACATAAACAAAAAATAAAGAGCATAGTGTGAAATTATGCATTAATCATATATGATTACTGAAAAATCTATGCTTATCTATATGTAGGTTCTGGTACTTCGAAAAAAACTAGGAAAGCAAATATATATCTAAAAAGCGGAAAGTAATTGGATCACCTTCTATAGGTATGTTTTTTGTTATAATATACAGAATCTGATGGAAGGTACAAAAATTACTATCATGTATGATAATATAAGATAAACATTTTTTGCAGAGAAAAAATTTAAAAATAAATGAGATGTTGTATAGAAAACTGGTTGAGCAAAAAGAAAAGAGAAAAGAAGAAGAAGAAACAAAAGCCGCAAAACATGAACAAAAAAGAAAAGCCGATAAAGAAGCTGCAGCTAAAGCAAAGGCAGAGGAACAAACTACTATTAGCAAAGCAGCCAAAGAAAAAGCTAAAGCCGCTGAAGAAAAGTCAAAGAAGAAAACAACAAAAATGAGAATCAAAGAAGCTAGAGGAGTTAAAGTGACAAAAATATCAGAAACCGAAGGTAAATTTATTTGATATAAACTTCTCAACTGCTATTATTGTATATCAAATATGATTATTGATATGCTTATAGACGATTAATAAAAAAATACATGTTTTCTAAAAATTGTAGATAATGAAGAGAATGCCGAAAAGGATGTCCAAGCAAATGTTGATGACGCTACTCAATCTAAGGAAGAAATTTTAGCTAAACTAGAAGCTATGAAGAAAGCAACTGAAGAAAAAGCAAGGAAGCAAGCTCATGAACAAGCAAAAAAGAAAGAAGACAAAAAAGCTGCTCAAGCTAAAGATGAAAAACAAAAAACTATCAAGAAAGTATGTAAACAAAAAATGTAGAAGAAACAGAAGGTACATTTTTTTGATATAAACTTCTGAACTGTTTTTATTGTATATCAAATACAATTATTAATATATTTTATAAAATTATAGATAATGAAGAGAATGCCAAAGAAACAAATGATGTAGATGATGTTTTTAAAAAGATACAAACAATGCCGTTCTTGAACACATCTACAAGATCGAAGACAAGACAGGCTAATAAAGGTACATTTCTACTATTAGTATCACATATGATGTAACATGTAAAAGTATCTCATTTGTAAGAATTATATTTTATTTGTTAAATCATATATGATATTATATAAACTTATATAAACTTTAATGCAGGTGACAATAAACTAGTTGCTGTTAGCTTATTAGACATACAGAAAGAAGCAAAAAGGAAAAAGAAACAAGATGAGTTAGAAAAGAAAAGAGAGTTAGAAGCAGAGATGAAAGCAAAAGAAGAGACAAAAAAAACCAACACACATCAGAAAGAGGAAGCTTGAAGACGTTGAATATGAAGAACCTAGAAAGAAAAAGTCAAACAAAAAAGATAAAGTGCACTGGGAAAACAAAAAAAGGAAGGCAAGAAAAAGTAATTATGGAAGAATCAGATAGCGAAGATCTGAACAAGGAGACTGAAGGAGAAAACAATGAGGATGAGATACGTGTAGCAACAGAAAATGAAAATGAAGAAATCATTGTTGAAAAGACAAAGAGGACAAACAAATACAGAAAAAAAGAAAGAAACTGGAACTACAAAAGGGAAAAGGACGAGGAAGATTGAAGAAGAGGATATGGAATCAAATAAGAAGGATGAAGGAAGCAACATTGAAAATTAAGTGTTGTCTGTGGGAAAGGGAATGATGCGAAAAACAATGAAAAAGAAAACAAAAGATTGCAATCCAAAGGAAAAGAAATTGAGAAACAATGCAAGTGAAGACGAAGATGACACAGAATCAGAAGAGGAGCTTAAAAAGTGAAGGAAAGTGAAAATTGAAAGAGCAGAAGAAGATAAAAAACAACAAAGAAGGTGACGTACCCAACTTGCATCACAAGGTCGTCACCAAAGGCTTTATTTGACGCTATGAATTGTTTAACAGAGGAAAGGAAAAGATGTTTAAAACACATGGGCTTTGAGAGATACATAAACTTCCTAATAGTTGAACTTCCAGCGACATTGGCTTACCATGTAATTGAAAATTTCCATACACCGAGTATGGAACTCAGATTACAAAAGGGTTCGATTAAGGCAACAAGACAAAAAGTGCATGATATTCTTGTCATACCAATGAGGAATACAAAGTTGCAAGATTTAGAACAAAGAGACACCAATGATCCTTTCATTGACGAATGGGAAAAACAATATAGCCATCTTTAAAAACTGACACCACCGGCAATTGCTATGCAAATCTCAGGTACACACGAAGCAGACTTCATGTTCAAGATGAATTTCATAACTTTGTTTGGAAGTACTATGGGAACATTAGAAAATGGTGGAAGCCAACAAAACTGTTAAATTGTATTAAAGATGAGGATGATATAGCAAAAATAGATTGGTATGACTATATACTGGATTGCTTGCGTACCAGTAAACTTAATTGGAAAGACGTGAAGACTAAAAAGAACTTCTACTATGGGCCACTCACGTTCTTATGTGTAAGTAATATTAATTATTTATAATTATTGATTATCTAATGTCATTGATAAATATGAAAATATAATCTTACACATCTTCTTTTGTTGTACAATAACAGCTGATATACCTAGACTCAACGTTCTTCCCGAATCTTAATATCATATATCACAGACTAGCAATAAGAAGCTGGAACACTATGATGATGAGGAAAAGAATCAAGATGGAAAAAAGTCAAAGATGCTTGGGAAGTCTAGAACACCATGGTGAGTTCGATCCTGAGGAAGAGCAGAATGGTATTGATTTGTACAAAGGACTAGATGTTTACATTGAACCGTTGAGCGATAGAATACCAGTCACAAAGGAGGTAAACTATTAAATTCTTTTCATTTATAAGAATGAAACCAAACTTGAATATATCATATATGATAGTAAGAAAAAACTAAACTTGTTTCAGTAATAATAAGTGATAGATTTGATACATCACATATGATACTAAGAAAAAACTAAACTTGATTCAGTAGTCATATGTGATAGTTTTAATATATAAAATAGACAATCCAAAATGGTTTAAAAAAATAAAAAAATATAACTTTACATGTACATCAAAACTAATCTTGTGTGCTTGTTTTGAAAGAGTATTATGCAAAAATAAGTCAGCAGTTTGAGAAAATTTTAGAGGAAAGAAACGAGTTGATTCACACATTGATAGATGGGATGACAAAGTTTAAAGATGACCAAATGATGTTTGATTTCTGAAAGCAGTACAAGGAAATGTTCAATGATGCATAATTTAATCTCTATGAGTCTTCTAAGGATGAGGATAGTGACAATGACAGTGATCCAGATAACGACAACAATAAAGATGATGAGGAAGAACCAATGGCTGATGGAAAAAATCAAAATGAAAATGAAAGGCAAAGTGAAATTCAAAAGGAGAAGTAAAACATGAAGATATGGATAAAGGAACAGAAGAAGGTGGTAGCGAAGCAAATGACAATGGAGAGAAGGATGAAAATGATGTAAACATTGAGAATGAATTCGAAAAGGTGAATGAAAAAGATGATGAGGAAGCAGTCTCAATGGATGTTGATGATCTGAATGAAAAAATGAAAGAGAAAGAAGCTAATAAATAAAAAGTGAGTGATTCAATTAAGAAAGAACAACAAGTTGAAAGTGAAAAGGAGAAACAATATGAAGCTGATAAGGTTAAAAAGGTTCAGGAGATATAAGATGAACATAATCGTTTGACACAGGATCAATTTTGGGATAAAGAGTATGATTTAACTGACTCACAATATGAAGAGTTGGAGATTCGAGCAACACAAGATATTAAAAAGAAGCAAACACCCAAGAAAAAGTCAATTGTAAACATGACACCCCCATCATTCTCTCTTGGTTTAAGCCCAACTGAAAATGAACCGAAATCAAAAAACAAAGAAGAAAGGGTTGAAAAAGAAGAAAATGTTGAAAAAATAGCAAAAAAACCATCCCGATTTCTTGTTTCTCCATATTTAAACAAGAAAACATCTATAAAAGGAAAAACAACAACTGATGAAGTGATGATGACATAATACTTGTTTTCCATGGAAAGTGAACAATTATAAGTATCAGTTAACTTTATTCTTTCAATTTCTTTATTTTCAATGAAATGATATGAATCGTATAAACTTCAATCTTTTATTTTCTTGTAATAATATAATATATGATATTTGTTTAATTTATTTTATGTAGGGACTTTGTTTTTGAAACAAAAGATGAAGCTGCAACGATAAGGGATTATATGCAAACATTAGCTCCACAGCTGAAAGTTGAATTCAATGTCATTGACACCTTCTCTATAGTTTTAAACCATGAACAGAAGATGAATAGCAAAGGCAAAAAAATCAAGTACTTTTTCCACACATCGATGATTGTAAGTACCTAAAACTTTTAAAATTAACTTAATGCTAATCTATAATTGTTTCATATATATAATATTTGTTGATGTATGAAAACAGACAAAAGACATGTTCAAGTGGAAGAAGGCAAATGGAGAGTATGATAAGGAGAAGCAATTTGAAGCTTTTTCAAAGACAATTAAGAGCGAGTTTAAAAAAGACCCTGAAATGAAAAACATGAGAGATCTAGAAATGGTAACTCAATTGCTACACATATTTTGAATTATAAACTTTAAATTATTTGCATTCCACTGATACGAAATACATTTTAAATTGTAAATGTATTATTTCCAATCATTGCCCATGAACACTATTACCTAGTTGTATTTAACTTCTTGAAGGGCAATACAGTCATAATCGACAATTCCAAAACACAGATGATGTATGACACAAATTATAAGACTGTCTGTAAACTGTTGGTAAGTAACTAAATATGATATCATATATGATACAAATGTAATAAACTTTTATATATATAACTAAATGCTGCTTATATGTATGATATCATATTTGATATTTTAACTATGAAAACTTTATTTTGTGTAGAAAAAATTATTTTCCATGCATCTTGAAAAAGTGGACCATCCGAGAGCTAAAGATGTCTTAAACAAAAAGACGACAATCGTCAAATGGGGAACAAAAGAGAATGACATCGATTGTGGTATTTTTTTGATGATGCATATGGAGCACTACAATGGGGAGACTGCAAAGAATTAGAACCTTGAATTCCCAAAAGAAAAAGAAAGGAATACATTTGATATAATCAAGATGAGGGTGAGATTGGCAACAAAGATACTGAGTCATGAAATAAACATACATCGAGAAAAGATAAGTACCGAAGCCCAAGAATTTGCAAGACGTAACGCTGACAAGAATTTGAGGAAGCAAATGATCAAGTAGGCAATCAAAACAAAGAAAGAAAAACAAGAATCTGAAAGAGTTCAAAGTGCCATTTGATGATCAAGACTTTTGGGAGAACAGTTGCAGTAGTATTAATGTTTTCATTTCTTAAGTAATTTTACTAATAGTTTGTAGTTTATGAACAGTTGTTAATCCTTTTCCACTGGGAATGGGTATGTGGTATGATGGAGAACCCCTTTGGGGTTCCTCTGATCTTGGCGGTTACCTAGTCGTCGAGGGACTTCTCCGAATAGCACCGCTAAGGTATGCCACCTACCCTGAGCGAAAGTGCTTCCCCACTGGGATTTTGGTTTAGACTGGTAATCTAAGATGCCATTGGTGATACTGTAGTTTCTATCACATTTTGGGGGCTTTAACTGGTAATCTAGGATGCCATTGATGGTACCATAGATTGTATCACATTTTGGGTCATTAACTCTGTAATGAAATGAAGTAGTTATGAATTATGATTAAATGGAAATGCCAAAACATCTGCAAATGTTAATTTTGAATTATGACTATTTTGATACAGTTTTCATTGTGCAAATTCATAATCACTTGCGTGTTTTAGCATTTACAACATGAAAACAAAATGTTCATTGTCTTAACACATATTATGGTAGATAAAATATAAAGTACATATTAAATCATATATGATTTCTTTCAGAAAGCACATATGATTGCCTTTTCAAAACTTGTAAATACAGCTATCAAATATGATAACTCAAAACAATAAAGGAACAAAACTAGTATATCATATATGATATATATGAAACAAATACTAATTTAATTTAAGAAGAACTAAATACATAAATGAACAAACACAATAAAAGAGTATTTTTACAAGTACCACATATGATAATTCAAAAAAAGAAAAAACTAATGTAAAATCGCCTATGATTTCTATATGATATCACATATGGTAAAACTTAATAACAAAGAAGATCCAATCACACGGGATTATTAAAAAAAGACTAGAATATTTATAAATTTAAGTAAAAAGGAATCTAATGTAAAATCATATATGATTTTAATATGATATCAAATACGATACAACTTATTAAAAACAAAAAACAGTTTGCTGAACTTATCATTGGACCAAAATCTACTTATTTATGAATCAAGTCTTCATCTTCTTCAACCAATTCTTGTTCGTCTTCAGCCAAATCTACTTTTTTTTAAACAACTTCCTCTTGACACACTTCTTTTTGAACCACAACTTCCTCTTGACACACTTCTTTTCAAACCACAACTTCATCTTGAACTTCAAACCTCCCCGGGCATGTCCTCTTATTATGATCGGTACGCAACTTTCGACGTCCTTTGGTCGATCCAACAGATGGATTGTTAACATCAACAACAGTTGGCTTTGGAACTCCAACAAGCTGCTCTAAATTATCAGTCTTGTTCTTTTAAAGAGGATTTGGGCAATCAGCTTCAACATCTTTCTTTAGTAACTTTAATTTTTCAACAAAAGCGCCTAACCTTGGCTCATCTTTACTCAGAAAATGGACACAATGGTCAACAATCGAAGTTTCCTCGTTCGTAAAATTCTCAACAACCACATTCTTCTCACCATATTTGTTTCTTTTGTTCCTCAAAGTAGCAGGTATAAGGTTCTTCGTCCAACGCCTCAAGATGTATTGTTGTGGAATCATTTCAACATTGGCGTTCTTAAAGACACAAAAAATATGCTTGCATAATATGCCAACTCTCACAAAAAGCTGACATGAACAAACAACTGAACCATCTCCTACGTTTCGCAACACCTTCAAAAAGCACAAAAATAATTAAAAAACATAAAAATTAGAGTATAATCATATATGATTATACAAACAAAAAAACTGCAGTGTATAATCATATATGATTATACATAATAAAAAACTGGAAACTATATCTCAAAAACAAAACATACCTTATAAAGTCCATCTTTTTTGAAAAACAGATCAACTGTATCATCTTCTTCAGCTTTATCCTTACCTTTATCCACAGATTGAGGTTTCTTCTTCTTCTTCTTTGGCATTTCATAAACATATGGACTCTCTTTGATAATACACACCTCAGATCCTTCAACCAAACTTTTCGAATCTATTTGGCAATGCCATAAGCCAACAAATATTTCTTTCTGAACCAACTCAAACAGCGAACGAGTGTAAACATTAGACGCATGACGTTCAATCTTAAGAAAGGTCTTAAGCTTAGGAACAGTATCAATTGTCTTATGATCCATCCTTTCTTGTACATGCCTTTGCTTCTCCATCGCCGTCTCAAAACAGTTCATAAAATTCATAAGAGTCGAACCAGAATTTGTAAAATGAGAGAAAAAGGAGTTCTCACTCTCTGACCTAGATGTGGTCCTCATCAATCCACATAATGGAGAGTCAATAAAATATGCAGGAATCCAAGTTGAACGAATATTAAACATCTTTGTTAACCACTTATGATTCTCCAACTTAAACTCTTCCATCAACTTTCCCCATCTATACTCAAACTCTTCGGGACCAATGTACATATTCCATACAATTTTATTCAGCTTCTCTTTAAAGTCAGTCTCATCATAGATTTTTGCACATATCTGTAAGAAGAAAAACAATAAACTTTTAACAATTAATTCATAGTATCAAATGTGATATAACAAATAACTTAAAACTCAATTATATGATAAAACAAATGATATGAAACTAAAATTGTATATTGAAATATCATATATGATGAAAAAAAAAGTACTTAGAAAAAGATAAAAATACCTTAGCAGGAAGCTTTTGGGTGATATGCTACATGCATAGCTGATGCTTGGACCCAGCAAACTCTGTTTCAATAGCATTCCTTATTGCTCCATCTTGGTCAGTGACAAATATACTAGGTGCTTTCATAAAAGCTTTAATAAATGCTTTCAATAACCATATGTAAGATTTTATAGTTTCATTCTTCAACAAACCAGCACCAACTGTAACACACGACCTATGATTGTCTATCACTATAAAGGGAACAAACACCATCTTGTATCTGAAAAAACCTAAAATAACATAAAACATACTACAACTAAGACATTGCATACAAAAATAAGATATTCAAAGAAGAATTCTTACTTGTTTGTCTTAAAGGTAGCATCAAACGATACAACATCGCCAAACTCCTTGTAATTGTACTTAGAAACTTCATCGACCTAAAAAATCCTAGAAAGCTCAGCATTCTCAACCAAGTAATCATACGAAAAGTCAGACACGTGCTTCTTTCTATTTTCCATCTTATGAATAAGCATTTGAGCATCACTGTCTCCTATATAGCAGTTCACGCTTCTAAAAAAGGTCTTAGATAGACTGTAGTATTGTGAACAAGCAGATAAGAACCCTTGATACCAGTTAGAAGGTGATGAGTTCTTGTTGTACATATGTTCACACTAGCAGCTTTCATAATAAACACTTGCTCCGCATAAGTTAATTGCCTCTCGGTCTTTGACAAATGCTTGAACTCTTCACGTTTAAGTTCGTGATTATGAATAGTATCAAACACATTCACAACAAACTTTTCTAGTAATGAGTAAACCCAAAATCCAAATTAAACACAGCACGTGCTTTGCATCCAGTTATATGAAGGTTTGAATTTCTCTTTTATTTGTCATTGTTCCCTAAATCTAGTGTGTCTACGTGTATTCCTTTAGGGCAACCCATCATATTGCAAACTAAATACTTTTGTTTAACATATCCATTCAACATTCTTTTCTGACATGAACGCCTAACTACAAACCCTGCTTCTGCAGCATACTTTATATATGCAACAACACAGTCATCAACTAAATCATAAACATTCCCTTTAACTAGTAAAACATCAGCATAAACTTTTAGAATGTAATAAACAGTTTCACCAGGAGTATCAAAATTAGATAGAGTAACAAATGATTCAGGAGTACACAATGCACCCAACTCTGAAAAAAATAAAATGAAAATGAAAAAATAAGTAAGATGTTTCAAGAGAAAATGCAAAAAATCACATATGATATCACAAATTATATATATTATAAACACAAGCTGTGATATCATATATGATTTCACATATGATATATCTAAAACAAATGAAATATCACATGTCATATCATATATGATATCAAAAATAATATATATAATAAACACAAGCTGTGATATCATATATGATATCACAAATAATATTTATAATAAACAAAGTCTGCTTATTAATAACTAATAAGTTACAAACAGCTTAATTCAGATAATATAAGCACACAAATTGATTAAAAAAAGCTTATGAACATAAACTTACTCTTAACAGCATGAGTCTTATCACTCTCCTTCTCATAAGCAACAACCTCTTCAGTAAAAGCATTAAGAATAGTATCAGACGGTACAGAACTTTCAACAACAACATCAGACGAAACAGAATTCTGAGAAACACTAGATCGCGCACTGGAATGGCTAGAATCCATAAAACCTGATTAATAAAATCAAAATAAGCTAATAAGCTAGCTTATTCAGAAAAGAAATCTAAAAATAAAAATATATAATATAAACAAATCAGTTAAATCTAACCTGATGTTAATGAATTAAAGAAGGATATGCTCGACTGAAAAAAAGATGATCGATTGAAGATGATCAATCGATTAGTTTGTTCTATTAGTTAAGTTATTCGTTGGTCGAAGAGAGAGAAAAAATAGATCAAAGCTAAACACACACTATGTGTGTGAATTAAATGAGACGGTTACCAAAAAAATTTCTTTTATATTGGACAAAATAGCCCTTGTAGTGTAAATTGTGAATTCAATCTCATTCGTTGGATCATATGAAGATGGAGGGTGGAGATGAGTCCCCCAGTATCCAATAGAAGTTTGGTATCCAAATGAACTTAAATCCTCATCTATATCTATACTAATATATAATAGATTTAGAACATTTTTAAATTTAGAAGTCTTAAAAAATTAAGACCATCAAACATATCTTTAATAGGAAATATATTATCTTTCAATTCTAAAATGTAACATCTTTATATCTCTTAATTCTAAAATGTAACACTCCATCTAAAATGTAACAGTCATTTTAGTAGGTCGCTAGCCCACTTTTCGTAACAATCCACTTCAATACTTTTAAAGCCTATTTTGTAACATCCTTTTAAATCTAAACGATCTTATAATGTATTTAGGACTTTCTATAAAAAAAAGTCTTAAAAAATTAAGGCAAAACACATCTTAATATCTTATCAATCAAATTGATATCTCTCTCATTATTAATTTTTAAGTAATTCAAGTTTTCATGCATAATGTACAAGCTTAAATGCATACAACAAAAAAACAAATATATATTACATACACTCTTTAATGCAAACAACATACAAATAAAGAAACATATTGTACAACCTTTTAATACATAATTAATACTCTTATTAAAACACCTCATTACTTAGAAATACAAATATTCATGCAATATGTACAATTAACAAATGCACAAACACACACTTATTGACTAGTCAACACATTAATATTATTCTGAAATGGCCACGCCAACACCTCCTGAAAAGGGAGGGCTTTACCTGGTTTGAGTCTGTGTAGTGGTGGGTTCAAACCCTGTGGATTAGTCAGCATAAAGAGCAAAAATCATAGTTACAAAAAAACACCCCTTAATCCATTAAACACACTAGTTAATATTATTTTTAAAACACTCCTAAATAGAAAAGTACATGTAACTATATACACTCTACAAACTATGGGTAAGCAAAACGGACCGCGGACCGAACCTATTTAGGTCCGGTCCTTGGTCCATCCTTTTTCTTAATTTCAGTCCTTGGTCCGGTCGGTCTGGTTCGGTCTTACAAAAAACCCGGCGATTATGCCTTGTTGGACTGGACAGGACCAAAGACCGAACCGGACCAGACCATTTCGGTCCGGTCTTCAGTGTTTTGGCCAAAGTCGGTGTCGTTCCGGTCCGGTCTTGGTCGTTCCGGTCCGGTTTTCGGACCGTGAGAACCCTTAGTACAAACTAAAAACACACAAAGTTTCATACAATGTATATGCCGATACATATAATTTTAAAAACTGGATCGGACCAACGGGTTCAACCGAGAACATGAGCGGCCACCGATTTCGGCTAGTAAGTAAAGCTGTCCGAAAACAAACCGAAGAGAACCGGCCGAAACCTATAAAAATGAGTAAACCGAGCCTGATCGGAATCTTTTTTGTTTTTCTTCGGTTAATCACAGGGTACCCGCCGCCGCATCGCGTGGGTACCCTGTTAGTTTCTAATAATGGAATCTGAAAAGTTTCTACCATGGTTGTTAAGATCTCTATCCTGATCTTAGGATCTTACGATTTTACGATACTGCAAAGCAAAAACGATCTAGATCCGACATAGGATCTTTGCATGCTTAGGATCTTATAGGATCCCGATCTTGACCATAGGATCTTAAGATCAACTCCGATCCGATCTTACATTTTTCTCGAACCACAAGCTAAAAAAACTACAAAAATTTATGGTTTGTGTTTCATAGAATTTTAAAAACATGTTAATCTTCTTAAACATGTCATAATCATAATTTATGACAATATTTCTATAAAACATTCATATAACTTTGAAACATTCATATAATTTTGTGTTTATGATATATAATAATTTGTTGATTTATATAATATTACAAAGACTATTAAGACAATGACATTATAGTAGGATCTTACGATCCCGATCCGACTTTGCGATCTTGATCTTACAAAGACGAAAATGATCCTGTGTAGAATCCCGATCTTGAAAACCTTGGTTTCTACTATAAAAATAAGTAACAGTCCTAATAAACTTGTAACCACCGATTTATTATGCGTTAACTTTTGAACCAAATGTGTCGTGAAATAATTTGACCATATCATCAATGCTCATATAATGCACTATTAAATGGATTTTACACAATATACGTTTGAACTTTTAAACCAAATGTGCTATGAAAGAATTTGACGATGATAATCTATCATTAATGCTCATAATGCACGCAATACCGTCGATAAATTTATTATTATGAAAAACTTATAATCGAAAGACATTCGTTTGTAAAAAACTTGGTTACACGGGTACTCGTCACCACAATGCACGGGTACCGGGCTAGTCTTTATAAATAGAGATGAGGGGGATGCTAGTTATTAATTCATCTTCCTTGTTGTAATAGCTTTATTAGGTTTTTAATAAAGGTTTGGTACGAGGGCATAACGTATACATATTATTGTCGGTTCTTTGTAGTTTCTCGTGTTTGCTACTTGTTCTCGATACAACTCGCGATCTAACATTTCACGATCCAACTTCAAGTTTGTTGTCGTAATTGTCCAACAAGTATGTTAATACAAATGAAGCGTAAAAACGTTTATTTATATTTTACGATCTATCCGTGTTTTATCGATAACAAAACATAAAATCATTGGAAGTAGAAAATAAAGTTTACTAGTTTTAAACCAATAGTTTTCTAACTCAACTATTATCTCATTTCAATTATCTTACACATCATATGATTTACACATTCACTTTGTTATATTTAACAAAACACATAAATACATTTTTAGAATAAAAATGTACAATTTGTGACCAAAACATATATTAACAAAGTATACCTTAAATGGTATTTTTCCTACAAAAGAAAAGGTTTAATACATCATGCATGACTTCACAACATATCTAGAAAAGATTTTTTGAAATCTAAATCCGGATTTCTTGTCAGATAGCCGGTTCCCTCCAGTTGCACTGGTCGGTTCGATTGTGGTAATGGAAACGCCAAGAACCGGGCTACAGTGTTAGCCGGTTCTATTGGTTTGCACTGACCGGTTCCATCATGGCAATCAAACCAGCAGAACCGCGCTACAGTAAATTTCAAGCCTTTAAATACCAAGTCATTTCTCTTGTTTCAGGCATCCATTACCATAGTTTTTCACTCTCATATTCAGCTAACATCTGATCTTTGATCATGTTCCTATTCATTTTAGTATTTTGGTGAATTTCTTAATAGGAGAAGTTCTGCCGACTTTTGCATACGAGATCAAGCATCAAGGTTTACTTGTCGCGAGAATCTCTCATCACATGAAGATCTATCTACTCATCTCAAAGCATCATTCTTCATAATAGTCAATCAAGTTGTGTGTCATGTTATGTTAGGAGCATATAGAAAGTTTGGGAAACATATTGTATAATATATTTAATGATAGATCTGCCTTTGTTAAATCTTGGTGTAATGCTTGGCACCTAGTAAAGGGATAGCATTGTGAAGGTTTTGTTCCTCCGTATTAGGACACGATATTTAGCTTAGTACCGTATAAAGGGTAAGCGAATGTAGGATTGCTTCATCCATATAAGAACCCGGTGTTTAACTTAGTACCGGATAAAGGATAAGCGAAGTTGTGAGGCTTCTCCGCCACTTGAAGGAGTTTGGTGTCTAGTGAATTCAAACTCTCGAGTAGGTGACTCGGGGAGTGAAGTAGGGCAAGGAAGGAGACCTTTTAACCGAACCACTATAAATACATGTGTGTTATATCCTTTATGTTTATACTTATTTAATTATTGTCAAAAAAATATATACATATATATCTATAAACAAAATAAACAATTAAATCAAAATTTTAATTGGTAAAACTATTCAACCCCCTCCCCCTTCTAGTTTTCCACAATTGCAAGAGCAGGTTATCAATTTTTTTTTAAATATATTGTATTTAAAATCTTTAAAACCCGATCAAATGAATTTCGAAAACTACTACACAATTTTAGATCTATTTGTGTTATCTATTTTCGTTCCTTAAATGAAGAATGAAGGATCATCTAAAATGGTCTTGGATACTTTGACGCTATCTCCGGAATTGCAAAAAGGTACATTATAACCTCCTCTCTTTATATTTTGTGACTAACTATTTTTGGGTATAAAAATGTTTAGTTGCTATTCAAATATTACTGGACTGTGTCGAAATCTAGACTTGGCCCAATAAGCCGGTTCCACCGGTTTCATGGAAGAATGGAACCGGCCAGGCATAGCCAAAGGAACCGCGAGATCTGTTAGATTTTTCAAAAAATATATTTGTAATCTTTGGGTTTAAAAATAAAATAAGTGGGCTAAACTATAAAAGATCAAAACAAAACAAAAATCCTTTACTTCAAAAAAAATGGTCTCTCAAATAAAATATACCTTTTCACAAAAAAATATTTAACCATCATCGGGTCACTTCCCGCGGACTCAAAACGCTAGAAGGTACATGATCTCTTATCCTTTCTAAGTTTAGTTGTTCATCTTGCTTATATCTTGTCTTTGAAATAATTGTAATATGTTATGTGTTTTATTTCCTTAAATATGATTATGATGTTTGAGTCTAGCACACCTTGACAACTTTTTTCTTAGAACTTCTTTAAGCAATTTGCTTCTCATCCGAGTCATACTGTCTAAACACGATATTACAGGTATTAAGCCTAGTTATTCAAAATTCAAACATTTCTCACAATCTCCCATAAAACCAACAACACATTTATTCTTTTAATATAAACTCTTCTCCTTCACTACTACTTTCATCCATTTTAAAAATCAAACCACTTCATTTTCCCTCTCACCGATCACCAACATTCATGGAAATTCTTTTGGAAGTTCTAAGCCCCGTCATGATCGTCATTATCATCTCGTTGCTCGTGCTCCTCTATAGAATATTCAAGTTCTCGCATGGAGACGTGTTTTTTATTTAGGCCGCTTATATTACCATTGTATTTCCTATCCTTTGTATCGCATTATGCGTAGAAATAAAATATATGTAATATATTTTCCTTATATTCTTGTTAAGTCTTGTCTCGCTCCTAATATTTTTTCTTTCCCGCATGTAGCTTTAAATAAAAAAGAAACTCAAAAGAATTAAATGAAAGTAAAACTTGTTAAAAATATTGCAATCTCAAACTAATACATTTATGTTACCATATATGTGAGTAAAAAAAAGAAAAACAAATCTTTAAAATTATTTCAATATTGACCCTAGCCGGTTCCATTGGCTAACAAAGTCGGTTCCATTTGACCAACAGAACCGGTGAAACAGGGGTTTGACAATAAAAGAATACTCGTCTCCTTTTTATCATCACACACTTTCAAAATTAAAAACCACCATTGACAAACTGCATCATCCTTAGCCATTTTTATCGAAAAATCAACATCCAAAACGTGTGTTCTATCACATTGTAAGTGTTCTTCTTAATTAATCTTGTCAATTTAAACCTAGGTTTATTTTCCTTTTGCTTTTAGGGATTCCAATGTTAAAATCAAATTCATCGACGAATTTAACGTAATTAAACATATAGGATAAAATTAGTTAGAAATTGAATCTTGTTTTTCGTTAGAAAAGTAACTCATGCATATAAACTCGATGAGGGAAATTCTTCAAAAAAAATTAAAAAGGGTAATTCGATCAACATGTGTTGACATTGTTAATAACCGTAAAAATTGGATGAAAAGTGATTTTTTTTAAATGGGGGGGGATGTAATAACATTGGTTTAAGTGAAGTTTTGATGGTTTGAGTTTAGACGTTCATACGATAAAATTATTTATCGAAATATTTTCATTTGATTTATTTTACCTATTTTTTAGGATCATAATGCTGAAATTTATCCATGTCGATCACCACGACACCGCCTTTTACATTCCCAAGTACCACCGAACCCAAGGCTTTAACGAACAAGAAAGAAAAATCTACAAAATTCTTGAACGTCGATTCTTCCAGGAAGGTCGCGTTATTGACCCCTCCTATCTAGAAGACCAACCCAACCTTCGCCAAACTTTCGTGGCTATCCAATTTGATTGTCTACTCGATATCAATGAACAAATTTGCCCTGTGTTCGTTCTTCAATTCTACAAAAGCGTCTGCCTCATTCGAAGCTTGATTAGAACCCTCTCTATCGCCTTTATCATTTGAAATGTTGAAATTTCTCTTCGACTCGAGGAGTTTGCTCGTATTCTTCGTGTTCCTTGTCAAGGAGTTTGGTGTGTTCACACCCAATTGACCCATCTCATCCCTACAAAACGGTATTGATTCAACTCCTGACATCTATCCACCTCCCCATGAGGATTTCTTGTTGATCCATGACGCTCTCTTCTATTAAAGACCTCTCGGTAAGACCCATAAGGTCAAAGGGGTATCCACTACCCTTGATCCATTCCAAATGGTCCTTTCCGAACTAAAGGTCAATCTCAAGAAATGGTAAAACAATACTTATTGAGAATGCCATAAGTCTCACAGGAAACAAGGATCATCCTAATACTTGTCTCTGCTACATGCTTTATTGTCTCACTATTGGAAAACCTTTCAATCTTGCCTACAACATTGCCAAAAGAATGGAAAGTGTGACAAAGAGTGACATTATGGCACTTCCTTATGGAATGCTTCTCACTCGCCTCTTTGAGCATGTTCGCATCTCTTACCCTTATGCTATCACGAACATCCACTATCTTGTGGATCACGTGATGATTCCTCTCTTTGAAAAGCTAGTTTTCAAGATAATGCCCAAAGTAAAAAGACCTCACCCTCAAACTTTAACTCCTACGGAATCTTCTGAGTCACCCTCTCCCATTACTCATCAAGAAGAAGAAGAAAATAATCCGGTGGACAACTACACGCTTGATCCTATCACCTACATCGATCAACTTCCACTCATCAAAGGAGGAGAATCTCCAGAAATCAAGCAAGCCAAGGGAATGTTCAAGTGCTTTGGTCATTTCCTTTCCAACCTTGGGAAGAAGAAGTGAGGGTGTGATATAAGGTGTGTGTATGTGTCTATGGATGTGTTCTATTTAAACAATTTGGTACATGTAATCTTGTGAACTAATTCTCTTGTGTGTTTGGATTTTCATATGTTATGTCATAGACTAAAAGAGTTTAAGTTTTATGAATAATCTTTTATGCTTTGTGTTCTTTGCTTAAGGAGCGTTTGGTTGAGTAGAATTTTATAGGATTTGAACACTATGCTTTTCCCATAAGCTTTAGGATTATCTAGTTCATGCATTTGATCAAGCAATAAAGAAGAAAAACAAGATTACAAATGCATTTAGATCACTACTAGAAGTTTTGGAAATTTGGGAACCAAGGTTGCTACATCCGGTTCCTTGTGCAGCAAAGCCGGTTCCATAGAACCAATGGAACCGGGGATGCTGGTTCTACAGAAGGTTTTTGCTCATTTTGGTGTATTAGCCTTTTAATCTAAGTTCATAAATAGGTTTGTTAGACTTGTATTAAGATGACCTAATACCTGACTTTTTTGTTTGACCTAAAAAGGCTTCAAAATGATTAAGTTTAGAGAAAAGTTAGTGGTTTAGACATTTAATGTTTTGCCTGGCTTTTGAATATAAATCTAGACCTTAGTTAGAGCTTGTTATCACCATCTAAACCTAAAAATAACCAGCCATAAAACTTATCCTTGATCATTCTCTTCATGGCTTCAAGTGCTAACTCTTCCACCAAAAATCCTCCAAAGAAAATGCCTAGAATCAAAGTCATTGACATTTCATCAAATGAATCCTCACCCATCCAAAACAATCTCATAAACACCACCCGTGATACTACACTAGCTCTCACCATCCCTTCACCAATAACTAGCCAAGCAATCCCAACTCAACGGATTGATATATCACCATTAGCTCCTAGATCTCTTGTTTTCTCAACTTCACCTAGCTCACCACTTGAACCACATCCCTACTTGACTTCTTTGGAAAATCTACCACTAAGGAACTCTAATCCACCACCTCCATCATCCTCTTTAGGCTTCTCCCAAACACTCCTTCAACAACTCCTATGGACTTTGAACCATCCTTTCCTCCAATCAACCTATTTAGAAGTAGGTTGAGTGCTCAACCCGAGCCTTTCATGAGTAGGGAACAAGTTCTAGAGGAACTTAGCCAACTTCACACTTTCGCCCACAACATTGAAGAAACTATTCAAAATGCACAAAATGTGCAAAATAGCCTCATTCCTCCCACCTCCATCACTTCCTTACAAATGCCACCACCATTCCACTTCACCACCACTTCTACAACCACAATACCACCTTTTAGAATATCACTTCCACAATACTTTGATTTTTATCACTTCCCACAATTAAATGTTTTACAAACTCTCACACTCCTTACACATCTATTAAACATTTGTTAATCTCTTCTTCCTAAAATAAATGATTATAGACACTATCCTACACAATCCCAACATTCGTACAAACATCATTCCTATTTCCTCAATCATTATTGCCTAATTATTTTCTCTCTTGAATGGCAATATGATTCACCCATATACTTAATAATTTGATTATCTTCCTCTTCATCATCTTCTTTACAACCTTCTTCCTTAAGCCTTTACCATATACACCTTCTCAAGCCCATAGCCACATGTGACAACTCACATTCTCTTACACAATGTACTCTTTTATACTTGTTATCTCCTACATTCCAACATAGGCTCCTAAAGGTCATTTCACTACATTCTCTACTCACTCACTCACTCACTCACTTACACACACACACACACACTTCTATCATTTCCTAACATTCAAATATTAAATTTGAATTTGAACTCTTAGGCTCCCTTCGGTCACATCACCATCAGTTCACTTCCAAGTCATATCCAACTCATCTTCTTATCTCAACATTTAAATTCAAAATTTGAATTTGAATTTGAAATATGGACTCCAAACCATCACATCATTTTCAAGTCTTATCCTTCTCATATGCTAACTCACATACAACTCACACATCTCACTACATCCATACTTAACCACCAAGACAAGCATATTTCATGGAATATTCCTTTTGCTTAGCTCTTGATAAGTCACCTCAAAATTTGGATTTGAATCAAATTTCCCCCTCATAACATCCACCATTTCTTTCCAAGTTTGGAATATTCTCTTAGCATATTCTTTCTCTCTTAACCATGTCAACTCACTCACTCAATCATGTTTAGTTTCTAACCCATCCTAGTTATACACAACCCTCTCATAACATTTCAATTTTAAATTCATATGCACTCTCTTTCACACAATGCCAACTCACCTTAAACACTTTAGCTTGAATTTTGAAATTCAAATCATGAGAGGCAAAATATTTTATCCATCACATAGGGAATACCCAAACATACTCTTTGTATAATGGTTCATTCCTTTCTCTTTGAAATTGGACAAACGTCCCAAAAACTTATTTTAAACACTTCACAAAATGTTTTAATCAAATGGCTATTTAAGTTGGTTGACCTTGAGTGTAAAAATAATAGAAAGGTCAAATTGTGAAATACAATTGTGGGTTTAGCAAGAACGGGTATTTAAAACGCCAAATACCTAAAAAAACCAAGACGAGCCACTAGCGTGTGTGCAGCGCGCCGGACTCGAATTGGTTTGTACCATTTTGGGTTTTTCACCTATAGATACCCCTCCTTGGCTCTTGTATTCTTCACCTCTTGCCATTCTTTCTTTCTCTCTATTTATCTTCTTATATCCTCAAAGTCTAACATATTCATGTGTTCTAATATTCTCATTCTAACATTTTATTTAAGAGAACACGTCTTCGCAAGAGAAACATACAAGCACCTAATCCACACTTGTGCGTTATTAGTCGAGGATCTTCTTTCTCATACCTTTTCTATTAGAATCGAGACTCTAGGTTAAGTTATGACTTGATTTGAAACAAACAACTATCATTCAATTTGGTTGCAAGTAAAGTCTTGTATCTTTGTAATCAAACCTACATCATTAGGTGATATAGTAGGGTTTGGTATAATTACAAGGGGAAGTTCTTAGTGGTCCTAGTTATCTTAATGGTCTTATGAGTATGTTGAATCACAGGCTCTAAAGTGTGGGTTACAAGGGAAAAATATCGTAGGGAGTAGCTCTTCTTAGTGAGTGTCAAGCTTAGTGCATATCGGTGAAGTGAAGTTGTAATACGGTTTATAGTCCACCATGAGGACTATACTAGAATAATAGTATATGTGTCATGGATTCACAATTGGACATACGGATCATATAAACCCCCATCCTGAACCAATATATATTGTGGTCTCTCTCTCTCTCTCTCTCTATATATATATATATATATATATATATATATATATATACTTATTGATTGTATTGTTGAGTAGACCGCTACACCACTCAGTTTCTTTTATACTTGAAGTTTCAGAAACTTTGAATAAGTCAAAAAGACCGTATTCACCCCCTCTTCTATGGTTCTAAACTTTGTTTCTACCATAGTTGGTTATGGTCACGGCCCGGCTGTCAAGTTGTTCTATGTTTATTTTTTAATATTTTCATATATGAATGTTGAATGCATTGTTGTTTTAGGGTTTTGGTTTGCCAGATGGGTTGCAGGACAACATCAGCCGATGCACTAAAATCACTTTCTAAATGAAATAAAAAACGGTTGCCAAACACTGTGAGAAATATGGTTTATGAAAACTTGTTAACAAAAATTTAAGCCACAAAGATTTGTCTTTAATTATGTTCATATTTGCTCTATTACTGAATCGATATGCTAGGGTCTTTATACGAAATGCTAAACTAATATGATGACACATTATGGTATTTGTATCATGTATCTGTTGGGAGTGAAAGTTGCGAAAGGGTTTCTTAGAGATAATTGAAAAAATGGTCCTTGTGGTTTGGCCAAATTACATATTTGGTCTATTAAATTTCAAAAGTGCAAAAAACATCCGTATTTTAAAGGTTTAGTTCCACTTTTGGTCCTTGATCGAACTAAAATGACTAAAATACCCTTTTGTTCCTTTTTTATAATTTTCTCCTTTTTTTATTATACTATATTATTATTATTATTATTTACACATACTTCTTCATCTCCTTCTTCAACAAACTTTCTTCATCTCCTTCATTTCATCTTCACCCCATGTATTCCCCACACCAACTACCCCCATCAACATCATAAAAAAACATCATTTCCTCCGTCAACAAACAAATCACCAACCCCTCGAAAAACCCTCCCACCTGAAAAAACAAAACAAAACATGTCTGCCGCCGCCTTAACCTCCCCCTTCACCTTCACAAAACTCATCTCACGCGCCACCAAATCCAACTCACCTTCTCCACCATGTGCCGCCACTCCCTCTCCTTCAAACCCATAAAAATCTCCGTCCCAATCTTTGTCGGAGACAAGCTCCCAGAAGCCACCTTATCCTACTTCGACAAAAACAACGAACTCCAAACAACAATAATCTTAGACTTAACAAAAGCCAAGAAAACAATCTTATTCGCTGTCCCAGGTGCATTCACACCCACTTGTTCCCAAAAACATCCCCTCGGGTTTGTCGAAAGAGCAACTAAGTTGAAACAAAAGGGAGTTGATACTATTGCTTGTGATACTGTTAATGATGCTTTTGTAATGAAGGCTTGGGAGAAGGATCTGAATGTTGGTGATGAGGTTTTGTTGTTGAGTGATGGAAAAGGCGACTTTACCAAGGCGATTGGGTGCGAATTGGATTTGAGGTTTTCCCAGATCCATGGTTTTTTCTATATAAAGTTTGTTTTATTTATCTTTTATGAAAAAAACAATAAGAAAGAAAACTTTGAAAAAATTATTAAAGTTGAAGGTTTGGTTTGGTGGTGTTGGAGAGATCTCAGTGGTGATGGTGGTGGTGGTGAGAGTTGTGTTGGTGGAGAGATGAGAAGGTTTTGATTTATTATAAGATAAAGGAAAATGTATTAGTTAAACGAAAAAAATTATAAAAAAAGAACAGAGGGGTATTTTAGTCATTTCAGTTCGATCAAGGACCAAAGTGGAACCAAACCTTCAAAATACAAACGTTTTTTGCACTTTCGAAATTCTACGGACCAAATCTGTAATTTGGCCAAACCACAAGGACCATTTTTGCAATTCTCTCGGTTTCTTATTAAAGACGCTAACTCTTTTTTTGTTGTTTTTGCCATGTTTTCTTAACTTTTTTGTTGTTGTTGTTGTCATTGTTTTGTGCTAATTTTTGTGTATTTAATGTTGTTGTTAGGATGGCAGAGAATAATATTGAACATCTCAAACTAGGGGACATAAACAAAATTTTAGAAGTCATGGTTTACCGTAGATGGATAGCCAAAAATATTCCAACGCCAATGCCAATTGGTTATTGCTGCATATTGCTTGACAGACATGTAAATTTGACAAACTTAATTTTACAGCAGTCGTATGAGTTAGTAATATATATCTTTTGATATTTTAATGTGCACAGGGAAATGTCATTCAAGATAATATGAATGTCAGTGACATTGAGCACTTTAGTCAGATCCTCGAAATTGGTTCTGCCTACAGAATTTGTGATTTTACTTACGGAGCAACAAGCCCGTGCCAGCAGACTCTCAAAAACAAGACGAGCCTTAAATTTGTATGATACACCAAGTTTGAAAATATATCACTGGCTCGCTTTCCAGAGCATTGCTTTAACTTTGTTTCGTATAATCAGCTCGATTACAAAATATCTCAGTCAGACAGTTAAGGCAGAGTCCAGCACCCTGTTGTGACAGGCAACCATTACATGAATCTTTCTTCTTTAGTAAATTTAATATCTAACTTAAATGTTCTTAATATTGGCAGATTATATCAGATACGTTCGATTAGTAGGTAATTCGATTATTACTGAATAACCTAATAAGAGGCAGACTGTTAGAAGAAATGTCAATATTGAGAAATTGGAGTAAGTAGCTTCATGTGCCAAAAAAAATTGCATATAAAAAACCTGAAGTAATCTTGTCTTGATAACTAATAAAGTTTTGTGCATTGATAGTGGTAAACCATTGAGTCCGTGATGTGGGATGACATAGCATGGGTGTTTGACACGAACTTGGTTAAAACAATGGAAGCTCCTGTGATTCTTGTTTTTACCTCATGTCGAGTGTCTCGATATAGATGTATGCACTTATAGTGTTAACCTAAGAACATTTTTTGGACAAGAGAAGTATGCGCTTATAGTGTTAACTGTCAATATTAGAGACTTGCAGTTGTCGGCTTCATCGGCCACACTCTACTACTTTAATCAGGACATCCCAGAGGTCGAGCGATCCAGAATGAGTAAGCAACATTCATCAGAATCAAACTTCGTCTTATTGATTTCTATCACCAATTTCTGCCATATAATTTGGCTATTTCCAAGAAAAAGCACAACACCAACCCACCACTTGCGGTATGAAAATACCGCCTAAAAGATCCACATAAAGGGAGGTTGAGGAAAAGATATTTTTGGCATTGCTGCTTCGACAAAACCCAGACACCTACATGGTTAGCTCCTATTAGTATCACAAGCCAATGAATCCTTAAACTTATGTCGTACTTATTTTCCTATCTGACTATCTAGTTCAAAAATATCGATAATGGTTGAAATTGTATTTTAGATGCTAATCATGTTTGCTTATGGTTACAAGGTATCAGGTTTAGTTGTGAAGCAACAATAACCAATGTTAATAGAATGAGGGATTGGTATTATATATCGTGCACCGAGTGTACCAGAAAGGTTAAGGAGAATGGTGGAGTGTGGGAGTGCGTGGATCATGGGCCTCAACCAGAACCTACCTATAGGTAATCTACTAACAAATGTCATGGCATGTAGAATGAAAAAAAAGGCAATGTTGGCGTTTTGAATTTTCTTGCTAAATATACGGGTATAGTTTCAAAGATTTTATTTCGGATGAAACCGGTATAATGCTATTTACATTCTTCACTCTGTTTCCCAATGCCCTTACCCATCATACTTGACATGAGTTGGTTCGAAAGTTAGGAATACCCAATCCTCAACAGATTTCGCCAGAAGTTTTGGCAATCGAAGGTAGGAAACACATGTTCCGGTTTCATTTCAATACCTCCAGCAGAATAGGAGCCGTTGATTTCACCCTAGATGATGTGTTAGACAAATCTATCGGTATTGGGGAAATAATTAAACCGAAAAAATGAGTCACATGTTTGTGCGCTTATATTCATGTTTGCAGATTTAAAATAAATGCTTTTTTGTTACAATATGTTAACTTTTCCATGCTTTCAGGCACACCATTATCGATAGAATCTGAAAAACTCAAAGATGCAGTCAAAGCAATGGTCAAATGTGAGACCAGGACCATGTATGCAAGAGGTTGACTTTTCAAAACTCAAAAAACGAAGAAAAAAGAAGAATCTTAAATAACGAAACAGTTGTCGTTTTGATGATCACTCTGCTTTGTTGGGTTTTTGTGGTTGGGTGTCTTATTTTGGGATGCGGGGAAGGTGTATAGAGCTTCAGTTTGAAGGTGTGGATGCTACTGACTGTCCTGCTTTTGATGTTCAGCCTTTATAACCATGTAATGTTATGTTTTTGCTACTCAAGCCTTTTATATTGTGTTCGTCCGTGTGTAGAAAACTAGGTCTGCATACATGTTTGATTTTCTTGATATGTATGCAGAAGGTGTATTGATCAAGTGTTCTCTATTTAGGAGATGGAAAACTACATGTTTTTTATGAAAATATTCCGTTTTGCAGTTAATGTTGTTTGGGCCTTTTATAGTTATATGCAAATACAACAACTTTAGTCGTCGATAACAGCGTGTACTTAATTGTTATATTTTTGTAAATAAAAATGTGTACTTAGTTGTTTCATGTTTCGTTTTTAGGAGAATATGAGCTTTAGAGCGGAAAGATGCGGAAATGGAAGATGTGTGATGAAAAATCCTCAAAGGAGATATTACAGGTGAAAACTACGGTGTAGTTGGATCGACGGGACTACGTTGTAGCCCATACTCAACCAGAATCAAACCATCCAGGATAAGACTAACTATGGCGTAATTGACCCGTTAGGACTACGTCGTAGCATTATTAAGTATATTACATTTGAAGCAACTACGGCGTAGCTCATATCCATGAACTATGTCATAGCTATAGTTAACTTGTGAAGACATACGTGCTTTTGTAGAACTATGACGTAGCTTATCCCTTAAGGCTACATTGTAGCTGATACGAATCTATAAATGCAAGCCTTATTTTATGCCATTCGTCATTCATTGGAGGGAGAACTCATAGGTGACGACTAGGGCTTCTCTAGGAGACATTTTTCAGTTCTATTCACCATCATTCCAATGGAGGAATTGCTTTTAACCATATTTGTATTATTCATTCATCGAATGGTTTATAAGAATTATAATGTTTAGTCGATCAATGGTTTCTTTCATTATTTCTTCTGTAATCTATAGCATGGGTGGCTAAGCACCTTAAGTGCTATCCTAGTTATGAATTTTTTATTGTGATTATGCATATTCCTTAGTTTTACCGTTGTTCATTTGGATATTCTAGTTTCATGTTGATTGATCCCCGCGTTTTGGTAGTGCTAAGGCTAGTGTAGATCCCCTTAAGCTATTAAGTAGGCGTAAGCTGTTGAAAGGTATTTTATTAGGATACTAGGAATAGGACAACATGTGTTCTTAGTGTAGGGGTTGCCTTATCAATGCCTGCATTAGATTAGGCACATACAAAGCGCGAGAAGTCCTTTTAGGAGGGTTTAGTGTCGATCAGTGGGATTGTCGACACTTAGACAGGTCTTTAGGATTGTTGGGGGTTAAGGACTACAACCTAGATGCTCGATTTTGGTGAAAACGGGATTGAGATCATAGGAAGTATAGGTTAGATTGCGATTACAACTCAGGCCTGACGATATTAGAACCACCATAATAAACGATTATTAGACATTGCACTAGGAAACATCATTTGTGCGATAATAAAGCAGTAGTTAGGCCAGTACGTCTTTCTCCCTTGATTTAATCTTCCAATTTAATTTTGCATTTAATTTTCTTGCATTACTCAAATTAAACTAGCTTTCACTATTCGAATTAATAAACTACACTTAGCTCTTGGGACGACCTAGGATTTACCAATCTTTCACTACACACTATCGGGTTCTCTGCTCGTTAGTGCGTTTGTAGACCATAGGTAAACGAGTTTTATATATATTAAAACTTGGTAAATTTACATTAAAACAAATATACACATCAAGTTTTTAGCGCCGCTGCCGGGGAGCTAAATAGGTTTTGAATTTGAGTTTTAATTAATTTATTTTAAAAAAAATCGGCATTTTTATGTTTGTCTTTTTATTCTTAGTTTCTTGTTTTTTGGATATTGTGCCCCTTTGCTTGTTTGTGTTTCAAGATATAATGGAGGTTGTGGAGTCTGTTACGACCCCTTAGATCGTTATTAAGACTCATCTAGGATAATAGAAACATCAAAGACTAACAATAATGCAGCGGAATAACAATAATACAAACAATGATGTTTAACAAGGTTTTCTTTTATTCATTCACAGCCCCAAACGATTCTTGAGGCTACACTATCTAACTAATAAACTATTAACTAATTAACTAGCTAACTAACTAATACACACGCTTTCTTTGGTGTGTCTAGACTCTCATTGGGAGAGATCTATATTTCTGGATGCTAATACCAGACGCCCTATACCCTTTATATATAGGGTTTACAAGAAAACCTAGAGTACTAAGGAAGCTATCTTTGATATTCTTTGACTTTTCAATGCATATCTTCATGGAAATCTTCCAGCTTTTAATTCTTCCATATGTAGAATACCAAAGTGTCACATTAAGCCCTTCTGTTCCATTTGTCTTCATATAAGCACATGTAGTTTTGTAATCATCAAATCTATAAACCCAACAATCTTCCCCTATTTGATATTACAAAACTATCTCCATGAATGAAACAATCTTCAATGCTTCCCCTTGACTTAAGATCTTCTTGAACATGCCACCACACAAAATAAGCTGCAAATCAATGAACCTGTAATCTTCTTCCCCTTTTTGTAATCATCGAATAGGGGTCTTCTGTAGATATGCAACTTGGATCATAACAGCTACAAACCATATACCACAACTACTAATCCAGCCTTCCAATACTCAAAATACCCGCCATGACGCATAATAAGAAAAATGACTCTGAGCAGTAGAAACATAAACTAGCAGTAGTAATAAATGACTAGCAGTAGTAACGAAACACTTCCCCTCAAGTGGTGCATGTAGATGGTTAAACATTTAATCAATAAGCTTCCCCTGAAACCAATATGTTTACCATCTCTTGAATCTTGAACTTTGTAGGCTCTATGTAGTGATCACTGATGAAGAAAACTGAGTATAACGAATTTGATGAAGAAGTTGTAATGAGTAACTGGATGAAGAAAACGAAGTATTTCAACGGATATAGATGTAGAATAACCCAGAACTTGTGTCTTATGTCTTGTACTAATCCACTTGACTCCAAACGTATAAATAAATCTATGAAAATATAATAGAGGCGCAACCTCATGACAAAAATCCTCCAACTTCTATGAGACATTGATACTAATGATACAAATGTAGGCATTAGGACCATAAAGTTAGAATCACACACCTTTGCTAGATTCGTCAAGGTCTTCGTCACAAATCGTTTTTCTAAGCACGAACGAAAGTTACCTTCAAAGGTAACACCCACTATAAGAGATGATAAAGCGAACACGCATCCAAATAATTCCAAATCAACTTCAAATAGGTGACAAAATAAATCATCTTCGAACATTTAACTCCAATTAATCCAATAATACGTACCTTTTTAAAACTTTAAGAAACATTTAAAAAACACCAAGAACAAATAAAGGTAGAAGCAAAAACAAATAACCTTCAAAATCTGTTATTTTGTCCAGTCTGCGCTCTCTTGGTGATTGTGTTTGTCTGATATCGTTATGCTACAGTAATAACCAAAAAGCGTAAGCAGATTAAATCCTCCAAAGATCCCGTAGCAGTATTAACTTCAATGGTCACTACATAAAAAAGCGAATAAAGTCCAAGCTGTATAACTACAGAAAGAAGCCTACAGTATTAACTGCTATATAGGCTACATATAAACATCCAATGTCATATTACGAGCAGGGCTTACAAAACCATAACGAAACACTACGCCAACAGTATTAATAATAGAAAGTCAGCAGTACTAAAAATATCCAACATTATTAACTTGAATATTGCCCAACAGTATAAACTTAATATTGTCCATCATATAAATCCTGCTGTATAAGCATGAATCAGAATCATATCAAACCTGTTGTTGCATTTTCTTGCGTCTTTGCTACTGCTCCATCTCTTTCTTATAAGTTGTGTTCGTGACCTGCTGCTATTGCACCTTCTTGATTCCCTGTCACGACTGTATCAGTTACAAATCAAAAACCCTTCAAACAATAATCACTGCAAATCACTAAACCCGTTGTTTTATCTTGATTCTTGCCTTCTTTTCCTTCCTAGCACGACTTTAACAAACCTTTTAATCCTAGATCAAGAGCCACGAGGACTGATAGCCAAGTGTGAAGACGCTGTTACGACCCCTTAGATCGTTTATACTCAGCTAGAGATAGGAAACATCTTAGACCTTTATTAATGCAGACAAAAGAAAATAATACATACAATGATGTTATCACGGTTTTCTTGTATTCATTCACTTGCCCTAACAATTCTATGCTACACTATCTATCGAATAAACTATTAACATAATTAACTAGCTAACAACTAACTACTCACACGTTCTGTTGGGGTGGTCCTAGACCTCATTAGGAGAAGCTTATAAAACAATATGCTTGGACCTCCTTTTATAGCATAAGGAGTCAAGGCTTACATGGAAACTAATAAAAGATATTAATGAGAGAATCAATTAATTATTCATCTTTATCTTTTACCAAATCTGATAGAATCCTCCAATTCTTATCTTTTGTAGAATTCTTTAATTACAACTTTGGTCCTTTTTGTTTCCATCTTGTTTCATTCTTGTTTTGTCTTATCAACTCAAATATAATTCCTAACAGAGGTTAATATCGAGAATATGACATTGAATGAGTATTTGATGTACGAGGTAAAGCAGAGGGATTTGACGAGGAGTTGTATCTCCAGGAAGAGAGGTGGTTGTTCTAAGGTTGCTCTTGTGAGGTATCAAGAGTCATATTTTTATCCTTTATACCATGATAGGGATGAAGTTTTAGAATATTCTGAGTCTAATGAGGAGATTGATAAGGATGAGTATTGTGGACTATCTCGTTTACTTCCTTGTTTTCAAACTCCTCAACTGTGTACCAAATTTAACTACATACCACATAATAGTAGCAAAGAAGTTGACATTGATAATACGACTTTAGAGGAATATGAGATATATGAACTAGCAATGTTATAGAGGAAAAGTAGAGTGGACATTGATAGCATGATTATAGAAAAATATGAGTTATACATGGCTATGCAATGTTCAAAGACAAGTGGTCTACAGAATCCCACTTATGATTTTACATCCTAGTTTTTCTAACAATCACCAGACATACCTAACCCTCTATTGAATAAGAAGGATCTTAGCTTGGAAGAGATCTTGGATGACTTGTCCTGAATAGGAGCTGAGAACATTAAAAGAATGGAACAAGAAGAAGTTCAGAATGGGTGTGATGACGAGAAATCTAGAGATACTGACCAAGAGGATTGTAATCTTTTTAACTTTCCTATTTTTCCTGTTACTAATGTATTTCTAGTGTTTGTGAACAGGTTGAAGACAACAATTATGTCATCACTACAAAGGAAAAAGAGGAAATTCATCTAGAGGACGATGAGATGGATGAAAACCACGTTGTTGACTATTTAATGACTAAAGAGAAGCTACAATGGTGTCTTCCAGACCATGTCTTAATTTTCCTAGAGCTCAAAAATCATAGGCAACATAATATTCCTTCCTCCAAGTCTAATGAAGTAAAGAGGGAATTCACAATTTCCCACAACTATGAATTTATAACCTCATGTGTCCATCTCGTAGCGTACTTACACCCTTATGGTATGTAAAACTACAATAATCCACACTTGATTTCAAGTGAGGGGATGAACACCCTTGTTCCAAGTAAATGAGGGTGGAGCCAAGCTCGTGACTCAAACAAAAATAAGCACTTCGTGGGAGGCACCTCATGCCTATCTTTCTACTTGTGTCTTTAGTTTTATAAGATTTTATGTTTGGTTTTGTGTTTTCTTCTCACTTTTTGCATGTTGCTACATCGAAGGGAAAGATGAATGATATCGCCTCAACTCATGGTAAAATAAGGCAATATTGCAGGTGTAACTACGGCGTAGTTGGTATACCCAGGCTACGCCGTAGCTCCACTATGCAACTACGTCGTAGTTTCCTCCTGTAGGAAATTTTTAATTTTTTTCACAAAACCTTGTACATTTTGTTACGAACTTTGTGGGTATGTTCCATGCAAGCCTGATTCGATCAAAATAGTCTATATATAATAAAATATATAACTAAATATCTCAAATTAATTATAGTATAGTGAGTATCCCGTTTGATGTAAAAATTGCTTGAGGACAAACGATATTTAATCTCCCGGATGTCGTATCCCGACGAAGTGTGAATTTAAAAACCTTGTTTCGGTTCATGATCGCGTGCTTCAATATTCAATAATTTGGATTTTGTTTTAAATCTAATAACGCAAAGGGGAAAGCAAATTAAGGCACGCTAAACTAGAAATTAAAACAATTTAAAAACCTGACAACATATAAAAGTAATTAAAAAAACTAATTAATACCTAAAATAACTAAATTAATTAAAAATGACAAATTTAAATTCTAAAAACTCAAATTGCAAATTTATAAGCTAAAATGACTTAAACAAATTTTTAAAAATAGAAAAATATTTTTTTGGATTTTTAAACTAATTAAAAGTATTTTTTTTAAACTAAATTATACTAAAAATTGAATTAAAAATACTAAACTTAATTATAAAAATTTGAAAGAATTCCTAAAAATACTGGATACTATTACTAAGATTTATAAAGAAAAACGAAACAAAAAGCTCAAGCCAAAAAGCTGTGAAAATTCAATAAGCTCAATAAGCTTAAAATTGAAAATGGGTATAAAGATTAAATGGTGTGAAGGCCTTATGAAAAAGACTCAAGGGTGCAGTGGTAGAGGTGTTGGTGTTGTGTAAAGGAGGTCACAGGTTCGAACTCTGTGACTTCCTTTTTTTGTAAAAACATTTATTTTTATTTTTCTTTTGAAAAAGCTAAAGAACCAGCTTAAACTAGTAACTTTAATAAATGAACTTTTTGACAAAGCTTATAAATAAGCTAGAAAAAGCTATTTGAAAGTGTCAGTTTAAGCTTAAGACTCTATAAGTAATTTAGAAACTATTTGGCTTTTTAAGTCACAATAAGTAAGAGAAAAGGTAGTGGTATATGGAGTTAGTTTGAAGTAGTGAGCAGTGTTGTTCTAAAGGTAGGTGGAAGTTTGAGAGAAGAGAGGGAGTTGTTGAGTTTAAGCGTTGTAAACCGCCGATAAGGAATTGAAGGACCGTATAGTGAAGGCGTATGTAAGCTCCTACAACTTTCCGACCAAACACGCTCAAAACCGATATTACCCCATCTCCACCACCAAGCCATATAAGCACAAACAACACGCCCCATACAATCAGCTGAAACCAACGTTACAAACTTTACGACAGCCGACATACAAAAACAGACTCTCAGGACTTACTACCAACTTTTAAGCTAAATCAAACGACTCATAAGCTCAAGAAATAAGCTGAAGGTTAAATAATAGATTAAGACCATATGATCTAACAACCTAACTAAGCCAGAATAAAAGCAAAAAAGACTAAAGGAAAACAGCTAGAACAGAGACTAAAGAAAATGCAGACCTCATACTTGGTTTTAGGCCTTTTCAAAGATAAAATTAACTATTTTAAGCTTAAAATTAAGACTACAAAACAAAATTGACAAACTCAAAAAATTTGAAACAGATAAAGCTAAGACTTTAATAAGCATAAAAAGCAAACTAGAGATTTTCCTAAAAATAAGCAGATATTTAAACTCAGAATAATCTCAAACGTAACACACAAATACACTCCTACATATAGCAAATTTGATCCAAAAAATTCACTAAAGGTTTTTCCAAAATCTAATAACTCAAAACAGAGATGTGTGAAGAATGCTATTTCGAGACCATTAAAACCACATTTTAAGCATACACTTTTAAACATTAAGCTAATAAGCATTTTTGAATACTCCTAATTTGACAGACTTAAACATTTGACAAATTAAACTAGAAAACTTTACAAGACTTATTTTGAGCTTATGAAAACTACTAATTAAACCTATTTTGAGCTTATGAAATTTATCTAGGAGCTGAAAATAGACTACACTTGCTTTTACCAGGTTTTAATGCCTTATCCCAAACACCCCTTTAAACATTTAAATCTAACTTTCCAAAAAGGTCTAAAACATGAAAATAGATTAAGATCAATGACAAATGATGACAAATAAGCAAAAACCTAAAAAGAATAAGCACTAAATGATGTGCTAAACTAATAAGCTATTTTTTTGTTTTTCTAAACAGATTTTAGTAAAACTTAGTAAAAGCTAAAAACAGATCATGAAATGCTTTAAAGTAAATGTGATAAGCTATTTAAAGACAGAATAAGCACAATTAAAGCAGAATTAAGCACAAATAAGCAGTTTAATAAGCAAAATATAAATTAAGCTATAAAATGAAAATAGGGAAGTACCTTGATCCTAGCTCAAACAAGGATCAAAAATTGCTCAAAGGAGCTTATCTACATGCTCCAGCTTGTTAAAAACAAGCTTGTAAAGTCCAATAAGCCCTTCAAAATCTGGCTTATCATCTAAAACAGCTTAACATGCCCTTTTTGAGGTACTTTTGAGTAATGAGCTTAATCAGTTAAGCTTAAAACAAGATTAACTAATTAAATGATAGCTTATACAGTAATGAGCTTATTTAATCATTTTGAACACATTTAAACAATAATAGCATTAAAATGAAAACAGAATTTAAGCTCTATTAAATGAAACTAAACTTTTTATTAATATTAAAGAGATTACAAGGCTTTCAAAAGGAAATTACATTTATAAAAAAAGAACAATAAGCTAAATTACTAAATAAGCTACAATAAGCTACTACAACTATACTAAGCTAGATGATTCTTCTTTGTGTGAGACCTCCTCTATTTATAGTGCTAAGTAGAAGGATCCAGAAGGAGGAGCGTCCTTGAAGCATCAAATCCTAGCCCTTGATTCCATATCCACCTATCTGAGCCCTTGGATTTCTTACACGTTTTTGCTCCAATCAAATCCCTTAGGATTGCCAGCGTGGACTTGTGATGTCAGAGGTGTTAGGTTGATATTCTTCTAGAAGGGGAAACAGGAATGGTGTGGATAAAGTGCAATTTACCTTGTGTGTTGTGTTTCATCAGGATGTAAAAAATAGGAGAGAGGGGTGATGAATAGTAAATTTGACCATGGCTTATATCTTTGACCTTTGACTCGGGTTACAAGTGAGATTGGGCTTTTGCTGGGGTTTATTTGGGCCAGGAATGGTTAATGGATTTGGACAATTGAATTTATCTTGGACTTAGTTTATAAAAGGCTAATGGTTTAATACTTCAATGCTTAATGGGCTGACCCGACCCATTAAATGGGTACGGGTTGGCTCATTAAGGATGAATATGCCTTCGGCTTCGGTTTCTCACGCTCTTTCCATTCCCGTGCTTGGTTTTTTCTGTTTTGCTTCGTTTTTGTCCTTTTCGTGACATATCCATACTTGCAAGACACAATTCACGAAATACACATATACAATGCATTTTTTATGTATTTTTGGTCATTATTGGTCTTTTTAGCTAGTTTTATTAGGTAAAAGGTAGGTGTATTTAAACATATACCAAAATCCCCCATACTAAGCTATTGCCGTGTCCTTACGCAATGTCATAGATACACACTTAGAAAACCAAAATTTTTAACCCCCTTAGACTAATTACCTCGAAAAGTAGCTAAGTGTTCATCTAAGGGGATTAAAAAATCACTAGTTTTGAAAAGCTCCCTGTTTTACCATTTTTATGCATTTATTATCATTCATTCATATCATAACTTTTACGGAACAAGAAACACTAAAAGGATAAATTCATCGTTCTTGATTTTTCACTTGCCCCAAACCAAGCTTAAAAATGAAATCATTGTTAAATAAAAGTTAAGATGCTAACACTACTCATAAATGCTAATTGTGGATGCATAGCTACTTTCCGCTCCCTTATTCCTAGATCCTCTAAAGATTTTATTATTATTATTTGTGACAAATAAATTAATGTCTTATTCATATAAAGTAAACTCGGTTTAGACCATAATTAGTTTGAAATCCTTTCCTAAAGAGACGATATGGTAAGAATAAGGTCCACATTAAGGTTCTAATTTCGCACGATTTAGGGGTTATCCTTTTTATTTCATCCGAAACAACTCAACTACGAGTCCAGAGATGGAGGCTTTATTTAGATAACCCCGGAGTCGAAATTTGGCTTTATTATTATTATTATTGCAACATTATTAAACCTCGGTCCTTTAAACAACTGACACATCGGGTGTCCTAACCGACAAGAGCCAGTAGTCTTATTTCGACCTCGGTAATTTCCTCAACCTTTTTGAGGCTTGCAAATCTGCAGCGATACGACCAGATGTTTTATACAGCAAACTTAATGTCTCGGGATTATTTATTACTCATGTGCCTGATTTTGAAGACTGCCACCATCGGCAGCGAATCCGACCAGAAGACAGTAAACCTTTATCAGACAAATGTTACTTATTATTGTGATTATTTACTCCACATTTAAATGACTATCACATCGTATGCAAGCGACCATGATCCAGAATGTCTTATTTCGGCTTTAGTTATTAACGTAATTTATTTTTTTATTAGTAGCCAAATTTCAAGTCCTGTGGTCTTTTAACTACCTAAACAATGGTAGCAATGCCGTCACGGAATTGGTAGCTATTTACCCCACATCACTGACAAACCTCGATGGTGCCTTAGTTTTCACCAGAAGGAATCTCTACGAAATGATTTTAAACATAAGAATAGCAAATAACCAAAGAAATTTATCTATTCAACAATTAATATAACGTATATTATGCTGATGAAAGAGCAAAAGCCACAATTAACCTCTTATGAGCTTTAAAGAGATACAACTACTCTATGTTTAGCATCTAACCTTGTATAAAACTCTATCACTTTTTCATTTCTTCACTAATTTAAATTTTTTTACTTAAAAAGATTCACGAATGCTTAGTCTAATAAAACAAGTTTGCATTTTTAAAGTCTATCATGGAAACTTGTAAACTCTTGGCTTTTTCAAGCTAGAATTCGCGTTTTAAAGCTTCTTGTATAAAAGACTAGCAAAATCTTTAAATATGTATAATAAGTTAAGGGGCAAGCTAGAGCGCAATATGCTCGATCAAGTCAAAATTTATGCTCAAAAAGACAAAACTACGTGTCAAAACACTTATTCTATTTGTGTTTTTTTTAGATTTTGGCATAAAATCACATATTTTTGCTATTTTTGGTGGCAAAACGGGGTTACGTAAAGACAAGGCAAATGCAAGTAAGATCAAATCAAAAGATCCCCCCATACTAGAACTACACATTGTCCTCAATGTGAGACTGTCACCCCATACTAATTTCAAGGCATAATCCAAATATTAAGGGGTCTCTACGCAAATCTAAAGCCGTTTATTAATTATGCTAGGATTAAAACGTTAATCAAATAAATTCTTGGTATTCTGTGATTTCCATTTATAAGCATTGCTAAGGATGAAGATCGAATTCTGTGAACGTAATGCGACAAAAAACCTTCGAAGGCACGTGAGGTCTTCAAAAATTGGCAATCCTAGACATAAAATACAAACACGAAACACGAGAAAGGAAGAGGCGAGCCTCCTCACATCACACTTATTAATAACTAATATACTACTACTAGGGATAAGCATGGGTTGCCACCCACGAAGCGCTTGTTTTTGTTAACCGAGTCACGAGCCTGACTCGACCCCGAATTTAGTGGTCCATGGGAAAAGTTTGGAGATCTGGGATAACCATCGGTGGTATGTCTCCTCCAAAATAGTGTTTAAGTCTATGACCGTTCACCTTGAAATTTGGTCCGTCGGTTTAAGATAACTCGATGGTTCTATAAGAGAAAACTTAAGCAACGGTGAACGGTCCGATCCAACGAGTTTTGAGCTTTCCTGAGAAAATCTTTAATCGAGAATTGAAGAGAAGAAATCGATCACCAACGTTGAAGACGTGGTTCTTAATCTTAGAGTCATGAATCTTCTTTGTTTTCTCTTTGTACACTGGTACAAAAACTGGTATTGGTCACTCCAAAAATATGTGACGATATACATATGGTCACACGTGTTTTTTTTTTGGTGTTTATCACTAAAGATCGTGCCACTGTAGATCACATACGGTCACGTTAGGGAGTTCGTGGCTATTTCTATTGAAAAAGAGTGATCGAAACCCGAATATGTGTGACAAATTAGGCACAAGTTTTGTTGGATGAATCAGTATTAGTGACCGTAAACACTTTATAGTCACACGAATGGTTTTTGAGAGTAACTATTGTTCGTCCTTTGGCCACATAAATATATAATATATGTGACATTTGAGATGATTTATTCAAGTAAATGTGTATTTTGTGTGACTATTTCCCGTCTTGTGGCCACATGAATATATAATAAATGTGACGTTTGTGATGATTTAGTCACACAATGGGTGTTATTTTTTTGGAGTTAGTCACATACAATTTTAAAAAAATGGCCAAAAGTCTTAATACGTGTGACCATATGCTTTTTAAAATCAAGTAAATGTGTATTTTATGTGACTATTGTTCATCCAATGGTCACATGAATTGTATGTTTGTGTGGCCTTTTGTAATATTTAGTCACACAAAGCATGGTTTTTTTGGGATTTAGTCACATACAAGTTAACCAAAAGTGGCCAAAAGTGTTAATAAGTGTGACCATATGTTGTTTAAAGTCAAGTGAATGTGTATTTTGTGTGACTATTGTTCATCCAATGTCGTGAATTTTAAGTTTGTGTGGCTGTTTTTAATATTTAGTCAAACAAAGAATGTTTTTTTTATTTAGTTCACTTACAGTAACCAAAAGTGGCCAAAAGTGTTAATAAGTGTGACCATATATTGTTTAAAGTCAAGTGAATGTGTATTTTGTGTGACTATTCTTCATCCAATGGTCACATGAATTTTTAGTTTGTGTGGCATTTTGTAATATTTAGTCACACATCAAATTAAACAAAGAGTGACCAATAATGTTGATAAGCGTGACCATATTATGTGAGTGCATCTTTTAGTCACATTACAAATCATTAAATTTGTGTCATTATAACTATATTATATATATTATAATATATATATATATATATATATATATATATATATATATATATATATATATATATAACAGATCAATTAAAAACAAAAAGCAATTTCAAATTGAATAAAACTCGAATGTATATAACTGAACCAAATATACAATTGTAATGTCGTACATAATCAAATTCTCAGCTAAACACAATCTATGAACATTTCTAAGTAGTTGCATAAAGGAATAGTTATTTGCTTGTTTCTTAAAAAAGATGTCAAGCTGCTACATGTCTCTCTTCTGTCAGCGGAGCTCGTCATCCTACACCACTATCAACGATCACCATCACCATGCCTACAACCACAACACAATGTACTACACAAACACGCATACCTTAAAAATAACAATCGAAGGTACTGCAATAGATCAAACTTCTCTTTAACAGCATAATATATCGAACAGTATTAACATATATATTAGCAACATTAATTTCCCTTAATCCCAATAGCAGTATTAACAAAGAACCAGCAACACTAATATATAAGCAGCATTAATAACTACGAACAAGCAGCACTAATATCATATTGGCAGCATTAATGTTGAGCAGTATTAACCCATGTAGCAGTCATTAATATTCATATTGGCATCATCTTATGTTATTCATACAATGCTACAGAGATGAGAAGCAGCTTCAGGACAAGATTAGGATTATATAATCAGTTACTGACTTCAAAGCCAGCTCAACTTATTTATTCGAGTGTATCTGTGCAGCAGCTTTCTTCTCATACTTTCAATTGTTGCTGCAACTTCTTGTTCGACTGTTGCAACATTTCCTCTTCAAACCTTCTGAATTCTTCCATGGCTTCTTCCGTAGTTGAATCAAGTGATGTGTTTTCACACACTTATAGGGGTATTTATAAGCTGAGGAGGAGAAGATTAGGAAGTTGGAGTCTTTGGCGGGAAACTACTTTGTTTGACTTTACCAAGTCAAACAACACCAACTAAGCTAGCAGCACCATTTGAGCTGGCAGTATTAACTAAGCAACAGTATTAACTGCTAGCCCAGCAGTATTAACTAGTAAGCAGCAGTATTAACTTCTAGTTGAGCTCGTATCATCAAGGTATCCCGTACATATGAGCTTTATGTATTTATGTTCTAATACAGCAATTGGAAACGCTAACTGACATGTAGACAAAGTAATACTTGTGGGTTAAAGCCTCGCCATACAAAAGCACTGGATATGAAAAGGGACTCATGAATATAATTATAAATGTCCGAAAGATATACTAACCTTTAGAGTAAAAAGGCACGGTCTATAAAGGACCGTAAGAACGTCTTATGTCATTGTTCTGGATCACCACGAACATCCTGTGACCACAAACTATTAAAAGAACTATGAACTTTTATAAATATGTGATTCAGGAGTAAAAAAATATAGACACATACCATATGGTCAGATACACGTGGCTGTACAGTAGGAGGCAGGCATTGCAGAGGCGTGCGCAGCCATTGTCTGATCAAAGAAAATCCTGCAAAAACTCAGCACTCAACTCTAATGGGTCACACTCACGCTCATCGGCTCTCTTAATAATCTGCGTGTGCAATAAGAAAGATATTTTCTAAGCCACGCTTGTTATAACGGCATACTTGGTAGTGGTAACTTATCGTATCGTTTAAAACATTACATTATGTTTAGAAGTGAAGCAAACTAACTTAACCAATGGGTTTCATTGCATCTTATTCATATTTAGTATCTCTGAACTAAACATTGTGTTCAGAAGTGCAAGCAACTAACTTAACCAAGACTACACATCACGCACTCCTTAGATGTGCCGAAAATCAATATTAGTGACTGATAGCACAACAGAATTTAATAACATGATTGTAGCTTTGCTTTCATTGTAGTCTTGATGTTTTGGATATTATGACACATTAAGTTGACACATTTGTATATAAGTTATGTACAACTATAACTTCCATCTAGAAAATGGCAAACATAGTATATAACGAGAAACCACTTGAATGCATTAATAAAAATTTTAAGGGGGTTGATTTCTTAGGAAAAAATTCAATTAATAAACAGTGTCATATGACTCATATCATGATGAAGGTTGATGAGGCATATCATACCTTTAACCGCTGTAAGTAGACATTGAGTTCACCATCACTACCATCCTTTGATGTGCAGTTTTTTGAAGCAAAAAGCTGCTCTTCACCACTGTCCTCACCAACCAAGGCTTTCTGCAATGACAAAAAGAAGGCATTATGACTCAACTAGTCAAAGTGTATTAGGAGAAAAGGGTATAATACTGTGAGGCATGTAACAACAGAAATATACAAGTCTTGCTACTCAGTTACAATCAGCAATTGTGTCATAAATTCAATAAACAATAAGTATATAGAATCACAATGTTTTACTTTCCGATTACAGCTACCATAGGTGACTACATGGTATATAACTGTACACATATAAAGTTCAGTCTTAGACATCCACGAAAACTACTTACTCAGTACTCCTAGAAACTGAGCTCTGTAATGAAAAACTCAACTTCTTTATTAAACATTTAAATGTCTAACTTTAAAAATAAAAATAAATGTGAAGTAAGCTAAGAAACTGAATCATTTACTAGGGATGCAATGATCAAGAAAACTGTTAAGGACATCACGCATACTGATGTGCAAACTGGACTAAAACAAGACATAATGCAATTGTACGGGTGTGTGGTTCCTATATGGTAGTGTACTTACGTACTTACAGTTCTACATATAACAACATTGTAGATTATGGCAAAAATAAAACTTCATTCCATAAAGCATAAACAGTAAGGAAATTTAAAGTAATCAATCGATCATCCATCCATTAACAAAAAGAAGGTTTGGACAAGACAAATTTTTGTCACAATGACTTAAAACTACACATTCTAAAGAAGAGCACAGGATATTTGACAATGTAAGTGATAAATGAGCAGCACAAACCAGCAAGAGTTTCTTATGTTGTTTACGTTGTGGAAGGATCCCGAGAGCATCTAGCATTGATTCATCAAGCTCTGCAGATTCAGAAAGGAGATGAGATCGCATAATCAAACAGCAGGTGACATAATAAATAAAGTACAACCTTTAGTTTGCAGGAACGTGGCCAAAACACTCAAAGAACCAACCACTTGCGTATCGTCTCCACTTGTGATGTATGAGATCAACGCATCCCTGCACAATCTGTAACCAAAAATGATCAAAACATATTTTGGCCAAAACAACTACAGATTTAGGAGCATTTCTTAAGGACTAAACTACCTCAACACCTCATACGACAGTCTTATAAGATTTTACTCACACACTTTTAATCAACCAGTCCATATGTATGGATGATATATAAAACATAATTTCAATAAGAAATCTAAAACAACCGCTATAAAAGCTAAGCATATTCAATAAGCAATCCCAAATATCCATGTCATTTTATGCTTCCATGAATTATTAATTCAAGTACCTTACTTTCAAGCTACATGCCTCGTCATTATTGACATAAACTCTTAGTGCCCTTCTATAATAAAACAAATGAAAAAACATAGTAACTTAGTTATAGCACCAAAACATTCTTTAGCTTACAATAATACACTAACCCAACTTCTACTAAAAGTAAAATTTCATACAGATCACTAATTCAAAACTTGAATACGAAAATTTTAGTTTAAACTTTAATTTCATACAGGTAAAGAACCCTAATTCAAAAAAGATGAAAAATTGAACCAAAATAGACAAATTATACACATAATTGCTAGTCTGAGGTCATATAAACAAGGCAAGCAAGAAGTTTATATGCAATAAAGCTTAGAACCACATTAAATGGATGTATTAAAGGTGTTAAAAATCGGGCCTCTAACAACCCCCTAATTGATCTCATCAACAACTCGAATTTAATAATAAATTGGTGTTTGAGTAAAATTGCATACCTAGTTCTTGAAGATATTTGAACTCAAGCGGTGGACCAGAAGAAAGTAAAAATGATTTGGGGTTTATGTTTATGTGGACTAAGAGGTGACAAGAAAAGAGAAGGGAAAGTGAAAACTAAGAGGGGGAAGAAATCCCGCTCAAAGTAAAATGGAAAAAATTGAAACAAATAAGGAGAGATGAGTGTGTTAGCCAATGGAGAAATAAGGGGGAAATTTTAGGGTTTTGATTTTGGGGAAAATTAGTAGCGGGAAGAAGGAGAGGGAGAATGAAGAGCCAAACTTTTGGGTTTTATATGTATGTCTATGGTTTAGTGTGACCATATATGACATTTGGTCACACTGTTCAAGTGTGTGACATATATTTGTCACTTTTAAATGTATATCGTGACTAATGCTTCAAACTTACTTTTCAGTTGTCACACATTTCAAATTCATATGTGGCTAAATATTCAACAAAAAATAGCAGTCACTTTTAAATAATGTGTGACAAACTTGACTATATGATTTAGCCACATACACAATTACTTCATGTGACCATATATGGATTTTGGTCACACTGTTCAATTGTGTGACATATATTTGTCACATATGTATATATATAGTGTGACTAATGTTTCAAACTTATTTGTATCTGTCACACGTCCCAAATTATAAGTGACTAAATAATGAACAAAAAATTACCAGTTACCTCTAGTCACATAAATATTCAAATGTGTGACAATGAAATTCCGAAATGGTCACACAAAATGAGTTCAAGTGTGGCTGTTTATTTTATTCTGGTACATTTAGTCACATAAATATCTGACTGTGTGGCCGTTCAAAAAACAGCATGTGTGACGAAATCCCAGATTTTTACTAGTGGTAGATTAAATAGTTCTCCTAGGCTTGATCCCAGAGTTCATTTAATTCATTCATTTTTAACTTTCCGGTGATCACCCGCAGTCTTAAGGTCAAAATTACAATGCTTTAAGGCCCAATAAGCCTTGTGTTCAAGTTTGATAGGAAGATGGCAAGCCTTTCCATACACAAGCTTATAAGGAGTGCACCCAATGGGTGTCTTGAAAGCAGTACGGAAGGCCCATAATGCATCATCTAACTTATCGGACCATGGAGCTTGATTTTCGCCTGCGGTCCTTTCTAAAATACGTTTCAAACCACGATTTGAAACCTCTACTTATCCACTTATTTGTGGATGATACGCGGTAGAAATACGGTGGGTAACTCCATACTTAAGCATGACCTTCGTGAATTGGTCATTGCAAAAATGAGTGTGGAAAACTAGAAGGGGGGTTGAATAGTTTACCGCTTTTTAATTAGAGGTTTTGAAGTGTTTGTAAAAAAATTCTAGATTTAAATTTATGTGAACTCAACACTTGCACAATATGAACAATATATTTATCTAAACAATTGATATGATAGTATGAGGAGATAATGTAAGACAAGAGATAAGAGTAAGAACAATCAAACCATAATGCGAGGATTTATAGTGGTTCGGTAACGAAGCACCTCTTCGCCCTACTCCACTCTCCGAGCACCTAACTCGAGAGTTTTCTTCACTATGTCAACAAGCTCCCTTATGGCGGAGAAAACCGTACACAACGTTGCTTACACCGATTTATGACACAAAGCTAAATGTCGAGTTCTAATCTTAGCTAGAACCAATCTATCACAACACAACTTCACGACTTCACAACTTCATAACTTTTTCAAACTTCAGACTTTCTCACAATTCACGGACTTCAACTTTACCATACATACTTATGCCAACTAAACTATACTACTTGGTAGTTTTACCACGATCTATCTATACTTTACAAAGATCAACAAGATCTAGCTACTTACAGACATAATACAAGATATACACAAGATTACAAGTTATGATATGATGACAATAAGAATTGCAACAACACAACAAAAGGTGTGAATACTTACATTCACTTGAGGATGGAAGTATTCTTCTCTTGCACTTGAGGAATTGAGCTTGGATCACTTAGAAATAAAGCTTTATGATTAAATGATCAAAGGATTTTTGATGTTGTGTGGGCTGTTTGATAAACATAAAGATTGAGTGCAAAGTCCAGTATTTATAGGACAAACTGGAGGAGCGTCAGTCTATGGGCGGTCCCCTTAAATAGGTGGACGGTCCCCTTAAAATTAAGGGGGCCGCCCGTGTATTTAAGGGGGCCGCCCTAGACTAGGGGCTCCCCAGTTTGTCTTTTGTGTAGGGGGAATTTTCTGGAACTTTTCTAGCCGTTTTAGGTCCGAAAATTTGAATTTCAAAATGTTTATTTTGAATAAAACATTTCTTTTAATTGTAGAAAATGTTTTGTAATGTTTATAAAAATGTTTACAACATTTTATAAAAGTGTGAGGTTGAATAAAAATTTCCTTTGATCATAAAATGCATTAAGCATTTATTTATTCATACCTTGAAGTGATATAATTTTCGAAATGAAAATTTACTACTAATTACTTGTTTACGTTTAATTTTACATTGAACGTTTTTATATTTTGTGATTATCAAAACGTAAAGATGTGAAAAATATTAGTAATGTTTTTAGGCATTATATTTTATCAACAATCTCCCCCTTTTTGATGATTACAAAATTTAAACTCATTAAATGTAAAATTATTTTTAAACAAGTATTTAGTGAGTTTCATGTCATTTCTCCCCCTTTTTGTAGAATCAAAAAGGCATCGTCGAGGATTGCTAGTAAAATCGACGGAATAAATGCTCCCCCTTGATGTGTGCTCCCCCTCGTTCGAGGGCACCAAGGAATCGAGCTATGGTTTCTTGGCTACAAAAACGAGTTAGAACAATACAAATATTTCTAACATGTAGCAAGAAGGAAGGAAAAATATAACAAGTGCAAGCAAACATCAAAGCAAAAGATACTTCATTCATTTAGGACAATGAGTGTGAACAACACACAAGCATTCATAAAAAACAAATATGCTTTAGAGGCATATTAATACATAAAAAAAAATCCTAAATAGCCATAGAAGGAATTTTGACTTGCTTGTGACACAAAAGGGTTTGACAATTATTTAGAGGCAAGTTACGAGATTAGTTGGTTGGAGAGTTTGGAGCGGAGGCGGTTGTGGAGAGATAATCTCTTTGAACTCTAGGTGGTGGATGAGGTCGAGTGAGGAGGAATTCAATCCAATTGATTTCCTCACTTAAAGCAAAGAATTATTTTTGGGTGAAGATGCAACAAGGGCAATACCCAACATGGGTTTCAACTTGGTTAATGTTGAGGGTGTGTGGTAGGTTGGAGAGTAAGGTAATAAGGGAATGTTGTTTTGTTGTTGAGAGATATGCATGGCTAAGAGGTTTGATAGGTCTTGTAGTTGATTAATGTCATCAACTATGCTTTCTCTACTTGGAGATAGAGGTGGTGTATGTTGAGTTTAGTTGTTACTTTAAGGTGGAGCTTGAGTGTGAGCAACATGTGAGTTGATGGGTAAGATGGGAAGTGGAGGATGTGAGACAACTTGTGGTGATATGTGAGTGTCCTTAATGTAAGGAGTTTGGTTGTTACTTTGAGGTGGAGCTTGAGTGTGAGTAACATGTTAATTGATGGGTGAGATGGGAAATGGAGGATATGAGACAACTTGTGGTGATGTGGGAGTGTCCTTAATGTAAGTATTTGGTGATGCATGATTGGGGTGATTGTTTTCTTGAGATGGTTCATGATGAGGAGTGTGTAGTTTTGGCATTGGTGTAGGTAAACTTACATTGAGCTCATTGGATGTGTTACAAGGGTTTAGTTTCTTCCTCCAAATGGGTTTCACACTCATTTTGGCTACCCATGATGGTTTGGATGTGGGTTTGTTAGGAGATGTCATTGATGAGGATGATTGTGATGATTATGGTTAAGGATGTATTTATAGTGGAGGAAAGGTTCAAATTAGGAATAATGGACATTTAGAGGATCAAATCCAAGAAATGTTTATGAGTTTAGGGAAATAGTAGCTAAATCTAGAGGGTATTTGGTCAAAAAGAGATGAAAAATAATGTTTTACCCGTTACTGTTTAGGTTGGTCCCCTTAATTAAGGGTCGGTCCTCTTAAAATTAAGGGGGCCGCCTACTGCCATTTCCCAGATTTCCTAAAAATCGATATTTCTTAAAATTTTGTGTGAGGGTTTCTGTTTTGGTGGTTAATTTGCAACAAGTACATCCTTTTATGACAATTAAGAATTTTAGCACATAGTAATTAAGCATTCAACATTCTACATATGTAGGATAAAATTATTTCACATAATTTTAGCATATAATCATATATGAATTGAAGACCAAAAGAGTGAAGAGCATATGAAATAGTAACTAGATATAATGCACAAAGAATTTTTCTTAACAAGAGGGTTAAGTTAAAAACAAATCCAAACTTTTATGCAAATAATAGTGTGTGCCTAAGTGCGACAAATGTGGAGTAGCGATTATTTCGACACTAAGACATGTAAAACCTAATAAATAATCCAAATGCTCCTTGATTTAATTTTGACTTAATCTAGGATGTCGAAGAATATATATTAGTTATATATTTCAACATTAAGACAATGACCCAAACACTCCCTTATTAATATAAAATTTGTTTAAGCTTGTTAAAAATTATGCGTTA
>BQNB010023848.1:0-61360 GCA_026074375.1 Tanacetum coccineum | reverse complement strand
TCTCATACTATCATATTAATTGTCTAGATAAGTATATTGTTCATATTGTGCAAGTGTTGAATTCACATAAATTCGAATCTAGAATTTTTACAAACACTTTAAAACCTTAAATTAAAAAGCGGTAAACTATTCAACCCCCCTTCTAGTTTTCCACAATTGGTATCAAGAGCCACGTTAAACAAGATTTTTAAAATAAATTGTATTTTAAAACTTGAATCGATCTATGGAATCCGAAAAATATTTAGAAGGGCAATCTATGCAAAGACCACCACTATTTGAAAGTGATGGATTTATTTATTGGAAAAATAGATTCGAAACTTATGTGAAGTCAAAAGATCTAGATCTTTGGCATATTATTACCGATGGTGATTTTCCTCCTATTCAAAATAATCCCGAAACTAAAAAGGATGAAATTGTACCTTTTCATAAACAAAACGATGATCTTAAAAAGAAACTTGCAAAAAATAATGAAGCTAAAATGATAATCTATAATGCTTTGCCACGTAAAGAATACCAAAGAATTTTTATGTGTCAAACCGCAAAAGAAATTTTAGATACTTTGTTAATCACTCATCAAGGTAATAATCAAGTTAAAGCTAACAAAACAGATCTTCTTGTTCAACAGTATGAACAATTCATGATTCCAGAAGAGGAATCAATAGATAATGCCTTTGCTAAATTTAACACTATTATTACTAGTCTAAAAGCACTTGACGAAAGTTTTTCGAGCAAGAATTGTGTTAGGAAATTTCTTAAGGCACTACATCCTAAATGGCGCGCAAAAGTCACGGCGATTGAAGAATCAAAGAATTTAACAACTCTATCACTTGACGAACTCATTGAGAATTTGAAGGTTTATGAAAAAGTAATTAAGAAAGATTCCAAAACCGTCAAAAGCAAAAAAGAACAAAGTAGATATATTGCCTTGAAAGCTAGAAAGGATTCGAGTGATGATGATAGCTCAACCTTCGATAGTGAAGATGAAGAATACGTCATAGCCGTAAGAGACTTCAAGAAATTCTTCAAAAGACGAGGACAATTCGTAAGACAACCACATGAAGAGAGAAAATCATTTCAAAGAAATAAAGACGACAAAAATGGCAAAGGCGAAAGAAAATGCTTTAAGTGTGGAGATCCAAATCATCTCATCGGAGAATATCCAAAACTATCAAGATATCAAAATCAAAAAGCGTTTATTGGAGGATCTTGGAGTGATAGCGACGAAGATAAAAAGGAGAAGACAAATGACGAAAAGTGTCTTATGGCTAAAGCTTCAAATGAGGTACTTTCCGAAACCGAATACTTTAGTGATGACCAATCATCACTAGACGAAAATGACTTAGATAATGAATATAGTAGACTATGCAAATTAGGACTAAAAGTCATGGCTAAAAATAAAACTCTAAAACAAGCTAAAATAGAATTAGAAAATGAAGTACTAGAATTAAAAGATAAACTATCTAGGTTAGAAAAAGGTAAGGAAGTAATTGAAGAATGTAAATTATGTCAAGACCTTAAGCTTGAAAATGAGAAGCTTAGAAAAGAAATATCTAGGCTAAGTCAATTTAATGATAGTAGTCACTCACTTAAGAAAATAATAAATTCTCAAAAAACTTCCGGAGATAAATCCGGGTTAGGTTTTAATTTTACCAAAGAGTCACCTAGCGAAACCAAACAAGTAAAGTTTGTAAAAGCCCAAGAAGTCGAGTCGAAAGAAAAATTGATAGAATCAAATTCAAAACCAAAATTTATACTTATAAACAATACTAAAATTCCTATTGCAAGCGATGATGAGGTAAAACATTTTTACAAACCCTCCTTAAAACCCGGAGTCGGATTTACTAAACCCACAATAAGGTCTAAAACTCCACCTCCAAGAAAGACTAATAGTCCTCGTCCTCGGTCTAGAACACCTCAACCTAGGAGAGACCAAGGTAGACAAAACTATCCTAATCACATAATAAGGAATCATTCACATCCACTTAGTTTCACTCAATGTGGAAGTTGTTCACCATGTATGTGCCAAAACCAAATGCAAAACATATGCGGAAACAATAACTTCGGATACATGAAACGTTGGGGACCAAATGGCTAAGCCATCGCAACCTTTGAAGTGGTGTGTTCTCTACAAACATTCTTTGTCTCCGGATTAAGGAATTCATGATAAGGTTCCCATGAACCCTTATCATTTACATTATGAAGACATTGATGAAGATAATTCTAAAGACTAAGGTACGTCTTACTTTTCATCTTCGTAGAATATAGATTATAAGTAAATGTCTATGTGTTACTATGATGTTGTAGTATAATTAGTTATTAGAAAATAGTGTAGTCTCTAGAGATACCATTTGTTGGTTCTCTAGCTTTGAAGAGATTAGTTCACTATGAACTATTCTTTCGTGTAGATTATAGTCATACGTCTACAAAATGGAAATCTTCTATGACCACGTAGCAAACTCACGTAGATGAAGAAGAGCAAGCTAGTGGTTAACAATGAACATAGAAGTAGGATTAGTCGCGCGAAGATCATAGACACACTATAGATGAAGCAAACTCCCTTCGACCTCGACGATCGCCTCGGATCCGTGTCAACCATCATCCACGTCTATCGAAATCAACTTGTTGAAATATTCAACTACGTCTTATTATTTCATTATCTTCGCTATCCATTCTCGTCTCACCTCAAATCACCTCTCGAATTGACGTCTTGATCGAAATAGTAAAAGAAACATTTTAATTAACAATGGTTAATTAAAAAATGTCAATACTTATTCTTACAAAACTGGCCAAAGTTTGAAGAAAATTTTTTTAGGGGGCGGTCCCCTTAAAATTAAGGGGACCGGCAGTGTAATGTGGACGGCCCCCTTAATTAATTAAGAGGACCGCCTATCTAGAAAAACAAACACCCCCTTATAGACAAATCTTTATGCCAAATACATCATTTTTTTCATTCCTTCTTCTCCTACCCACTGTGAACCGAACAACATTGCCAAACCTTCAAAAACCAATCTTCAAATCGCCTAATTAACCAAAATTTGCAAAGGGGTTTCACTAACAAGACAATCAACAACATCTATTGTAATTTTTCCATCATTCTTTTCATTTGATTTCATCTAATTTTTCTCTTGATCAAAATTGGATGTTCTTCATTATTTTCATACTTTTTATTTTGGTCTAGGAAATCCGTACCTACAATGATACCCGTAGTCATAGGAACACTACAACCTTGATAGAATTGAATCAAAATATTTATTGAGTCGAAAATTTTAAGAACATGTATGCTTATGAACATACGACCGAACTTTCGCATATATGCATTTCTAAACTTATACATTGTCGATTAATGCCAAAACATGTTAAAAATAATCAGGTATTGATTATCTAAACATATGTATATATATTTCAAATCAATGAGTAATATTTTATAAAAACAAAGGAATGTTTGGTTCATTTCTTAGGATTAATTTTTAGAATCAAAATGACCATCACTATAGTCTTGTCACTCATATAAACACTTAACTAACTTATATAAGTCATCAAAGTATATAATTCATATATATTGATACATTTTATGAAAGGTATAAAATAAAGGGGCGTTTGGTTTAGCATTTTAAAACATATTTTTGAGTCAAAACAAACACTATTTAACCTTTGTCGAAGTCAAAAATAATAAACTTATACTTGTCAACAAAATAAATACTTAATGTATAGTTTTCGACAAGCTTAAACAAATTTTATATTAATAAGAGAGTGTTTGGGTCATTATCTTGATGTTGAAATATATAACTAATATATATTCTTCGACATCCTAGATTAAGTCAAAAAATAAATTAAGGAACATATGGATTACTTCTTAGGTTTTTGTTTTTAGAGTCGAAGTAATCCTTGTCCCACATTTGTCATTTTCCAAAATTTCATTTTACTTATTATATTTTTTTAACATCTTATGTTGCGGATAACTTGTTTAGGTGAAGAAATGCCGAAAGCTACTACAACCGATATATCTCTCACAAAATCCTACATACCAAAAGTATCTAAAATTCCCGGCATCTCCCCTACCATTGCCCAATTCTACAAACCTATTGAAAACCGCAACATTCATAAAGGTTGTGTTGTTGATCAAGCCTACTATAAATCCAACAACATCGAACGTCTCTTTACTAACATTCGCTTCAATTGTCTCTTTCAAATCAACGAATCGATTGTTCCAAGATTCATTCTAGACTTCTATAGTCAAGTCACGGTACAAACCGATGAATATGGCTATCTTGTCATCTCTTTTATGATTCAACACGAATTCATAACTTTTACTCTGGCTTAATTCGGTCAAATCCTCAAAATTCCATACAATGGTCAAGTCGTTTTTACAAACGAGTGGGACCTTGCATCTCTTGAGTATTCTCGAGAAATAGAGGGACCATATTGCACTGATCTTCTGACTCTCGACGACATTCGTCGACTTCTTGAATTGGAATGTGTCATGGTAGACCGTACCATTAAAAGTCAAACGGTCTCTCTCAATCCAAATCAAATTCTCACCAAAGAATTAAGCCCCGACATGAAGCAATGGGAAGAACTCATTCGAGAGAATGTGTTCGGACTAGGAGGACATCGGGACCATCTTCCCGCTTGTCTTGCTCACATGTTGTATTGTGTTGTTGCCGAAGAACAATACAATCTTGCTTATTTTTTCGTCAAAAGAATCCAATGTGCTAGAGCTACTCCAACCACAAATATTCCACATGGCATGTTTCTTATTCGTCTTTATCTACACGTCATGGAAACGTATCCTCATCTTGACGATGGCATTTATGACATTGTTGATCGAGTCATGCATCCTCTTGCCCTAAAACAAACTCGACGACCTCGAAGTGATCGTGGCAAGGCACGTCATTCCGTATCTTCTTCATCTTCTCATCATCAAGGCACGTCATCTCATCAACACGATGATGATGATGTCGAAACTTCTCGTGCAAGTACTCCATCTCCTACCACCTACCTTAACTCTCTTGGTCCTCTCAACTACCAAAACTACCAAATGCCTTCCGCTTTCAAACAAACCGATGAAACTCTCTTTGAACGACAAACCACCTTGCTCAACCAAATGCAACAAATGCATAAGGAGATGCGCGAAGGGTTCAAGTCATTTGGAAAGGCACTAAAAGGAGTGTTTAGCAAGAAGAAGAAGTGAAGACATATGAGTGAAGTGAGCTAGATGTCTAAATGTAGTTTAAGACAACTTTTAACTTGATTATGTGTATGTTCTTAACAACTTGTGTGGTGATTATCCGATGTATTCGGAAAGACTTATGTGTTGGTTATCTTTAGGTACTTGTTTGCTATGATGGTTTAAACCTTTAGTTGTTTTAGTTATGCTACTTTGGTTTCATGACTTAATATGTTTATTACATGCTATATGATTAAATGTGCTCATACAACTCAATAGGGCTTGCTGCAAATAACCACCAAAACAAAAATACTCTCACAAAAATTCTAAGAAAAATCATTTTTTGTGAAAAACGGAAGCCAACTGTAACACCTCCATTTTTACAATATAGCAGCGGAAGCTAATCTGGGGTATTACTTCATGGATACAACAATCATAATCATAGAAAACAACTTTAAAAGAGACGTTGTTGGAAAATTTTAGTTATCATTCATTATAATTAGAGTTTTTACAAAATGCAGGTCCCAAAATCTAAAACATTATGTTTGAATGATAACAGTTCAGCCATCTTCGAGTCCATGCCACTCCGTGCCGCAACTTGCTTAATTACCTGAGATAAACATGCTAAAAAGTCAACACAAAGGTTGAGTGAAATTCATAGGTTTGAAATGTAATAGTTGAAAACAAGTTATCGTAATGGAAATATTGGCATTGCAGGGATAATTATCATGGAGATCAGTATTATTATGGAGAATAGTATTATCATGGGAAAATAGTTGAATATTATCATATGGTTGAATGCAAGTCATCCAAAATCTATTCAACCAATGATACTTCCTATCCCTCTATTGGACTTTCATACCCAAATTACAAACCCCATCATCATACACTTTCACCAAATGGGTTCTTTAAACCCGCAAACATCTCTACTCCAAGAGTTTCTCCTACACCTCCTCAACTCAAGAAAATGCATCAATGGACATCACTCTCACCAATCTTACCAATTACCCCACTTGATGTCAATTTTGATATCCATCACCTTCACCACACTATTGTTGGTCAATAATTCCTTGAACCTTTTGAGGCACATCGGAGATTCATGCTTATGTTGCATTCACTATCGTACTTCTATTTGATTGAGAGATGATCTTCAATATATGTTTCTCATATGAAATCATTCTCTCACATCCCAAAAACCTTAATTCCACCACCTCCCACCATCTTTACCAACACTAACATACTCTAGGTTTGTCTTCTCAAAATAATTGTCATCCACCATGTTACATAGCATTACTGATCTATGGAGCTTCTACTAGTTTTAGGGACTCTTGTAGTTTAAATTTTCATGTATGTTAGCATGTATCTATTTTCCTTTTGTGTGCATGAGTGTGGTTCTTCTATTTTACTCATATGGGATCAATTATTGTGGTTGCATACTTGTATGCCAGATTTTTCCCTCTTTACTTGTTAGAAATATTTGTGATTGTTCTCATCGGTTGTAACAAGAAACCATAGCTGAATCCTTGTTGCCCTTCGAGAGGGGAAGCAACATCAAGAGGGAGCAATTATTCGTCGATCTAACTAGAATTCTCGACGATGTCTTTTGATTTCAAAAAGGAAGAGACAATTGACATGATAATCACTATATTAATTGTTTAAAAATTAATTTTTACATTTAATGAGTTTAAATTTTATTAATCATCAAAAAGAGGAGTTTGTTGATAAAATATAATGCCTAAAACATATTATATTTTTAACATCTTATAGTTTAGTTAATCACAAAAATATAATAACGTTCTATGTTAAATTTAAACGTAACAACAAAGTAATTAGTTAGTAATTTTCTTTCGTTAAATTTTATGATCAATTAAAAGTATGAATTAAGAAATGTTTAATGCATTTTATGATCAAATTTTTTTTTATTCAACCTCAAACTTTTATAAAATGTTGTAAACACTTTTATAAACATTACAAAACATTTTTTACAATTAAAAGAAATATTTTATTCAAAATAAACATTCTGAAATTCAAATTTTCGGACCTAAAACAGATAGAAAAGTTCCAGAAAATTCCCCCTATACAAAAGACAATCTGAGAGGCCCTAGCCTAGGACGGCCCCCTTAAATACACGGGCGGCCCTTTAATTTTAAGGGGACCGCCCACCTATTTAAGGGGACCGCCCCTAGGTGGATGCTCTCCCAGTCTGTCCTATAAATACTGGAGTTTTCTCTACTATTACCTTTTGCACTCATTCTTTCTGTTCTAAAACAGCCCACACATCTCACTAAAATCCTTTGATCTTTTAAATCCATAAAGCTTGTTTCCAATGAGATCCAAGCTCTAAAAAAAATTTTTTTTATGTGTTAAGAGAGATACTTTCATCATTAAGTGAAGAAGTATTACACTCAGGTGTGTATTGCAATCTTGTAGCATTCTATATCAGAATTTGTAATCATTGTTATCTTGTATTTGTGTGTAGTAGCTAGATCTTGGTGATCTTTGTAAGTATAGTTAGATCGTGGCGATCTTACCAAGTAGTGTTAGATAGTTGTGATATAAGTAATGTGGTGAAGTGAAGTTGTGAAGAAGTCTTGAAGTTGTGAATAAGTCGTGAAGTTGTGAAGTCGTTAACAAGTCGTGAAGTTGTGTTGTGATAGATTGGTTCTAGCTAAGATTAGAACTCGACATTTAGTTTGTGTCGTAAATCGGTGTAAGCAACGTTGTGTACGGTTTTCTCCACCAATGGGAGTTTGTTGACATAGTGATGAAAACTCTCGTGTTTGGTGTCGGGGAGTGGAGAGCTAGGCAAAGAGGTGCTCGTTACCGAACAATATAAATCTCGCGTTGTGGTTTGATTGTTCTTACTCTTATCTCTTGTCTTACATTACTTTCTCATATCATTCTATTGATTGTTTAGATAAGTATATTGATCATATTGTGCAAGTGTTGAAATCACATAAAGTTGAATCTAAAAGTTTACAAATACTTTAACACCTTAAATTTAAAAAGCGGTAAACTATTCAACCCCCCTTCTAGTTTTCCACATAGATGTTTCTTAAACTGTGATAATATTAATTTTATTCCTATAATAATATGCTTTGCATCATCACATCGAGAGTATAATATATTCATACCTAGAAAGCACAAACAATACTATCATTGGCCTCCATCTGGAAAGTGGAAGTATTGCTGATGAAATATACCCGTTGGAAAGCTACCCGGTTGTCAAATGTGATTGTGTGTTTTGATAGGGGTGATATAGGAAAAAAAGTAGGCTCAAATTGCTGACGCGGAACCCAACAGGTAATATTACCTATTTCAACAAGTGGTAGCCGGTTTTGTGGGTGATAATCGTACTTTTGTAAGTTCGTTACCTATATGTGGAATTTTGTGAAAGTACATGGGCTATATATGGACTTAACCCTTTTATTTTTGTTTACTACTCGCACTAATTTTTTCGCTTCTATGTACCAGCATTCTCTTGCTTGGTCGCTAATACAATTATGATGCTAAAATTCAAGCTAACAAGTTGGATATACAAATTAATAAACATAACATTAAGGGTTCGGGACAAACTGATAGGTTCATAAATTCTCAGTTTCGTACAAATCAATGTTAACGAATAGAAAGTCTCTTGCTCGAATATGGTTCAGCGTTTAAAAAAATCATATTCAAACATTATAAAATAAATGATAACTGAACTTTAAACCTTGATTCTTTATAGATAGTCTGAGGGTAAAGCTGAAAATGATATTCATTCTTCATATAAAATGATCTAAAAGATACCAAAATTGATAGGGTTACACAAATCACAAAACCTACAAACTATATAAGAATACAATTCAAGTGTAGTTTCATATAACCCCTACATGTTGACTATTGACATTCACGTCCCTCATTTAGTTTTCACGTCTCAAATCATTATAAAACCTCCTTATGAACTTCTCAGCAGCCTCGTCCACTTGACCATCTTCGCCACCATTAGTTACCGGCATAGGTGAGTCGGTTATACTCAATGGTGAGGCGTTTGTCACCATATTGAGAGCCTTATAAACCGCAAAATTGATGACTATATCATCACAATCATTTACCGCTAGTGGTGGGTTATAATTAGTAAGATGTTTGCGTTATTTTGGTTTTTCTTGTGTGAGGAAAATATAGAGAGTGGGTCAGTTCATATCGAATAATAGGACTGGAGATACGGAGTGTACTCACATACATCACTGAACACCCTGACTCTGATAGTGGTAAAAGAGAATTCAGGTCACTGATGAAGTTCAGTGAGTTCACTCACTGAATGGTATTCATTAGTTTGATGGCTTCAGCTTTGTACTCCCTTAATAGTAAGCTGAATGATACCATCATGGAATAATCCATCAGAGGATATATCCTCAGCGGGTTAACTTATCAGTGGGTCTCTTTAGTTTGAACCTTCAGCGAGCATACTCTTCAGTGAGTTAGTTGATGGTTCAGGACGCTGAAGGATTGACTTCGCTGGAATGAATTCAACTAACTTGTAACAACTTTGACTTGTTCAAGTGGCAGGTTTGACTGTATTAATGACCACGATTAATTTGGTCATGTAACCATTAATTCCTAAAATCATGAAGACTAATTATGGAAGAGATTATATCTCATATAATCTCTCATAATTCTATTGACTAGGGTTTGAGTATATCCTCTATAAATAGAGGATCACGACTGCATGAGACTTATACATAAAACAATAAACACATAGAAGTGAAAGGTTTTTGATTTGTGCCTAAAACAAGAACAAGCACTTGGTTGTATCCCAAGGAGGTATTCGTGTAACCCAGGCATAAGGTCGAATAATTTTATTTGGAAAGTGATTACACGACTTCAAGTGATATCCGGTAACCATCATTGGTAATTAGCAAGGCATTGATTCTCTTCACCCTGTTTTGGAACACCCCAACTACCAACACATGACACTACCACGCTAACATGACACTACTGACCAAACTAGTCCCACATCGTACCGACCCTTAAATATAAAACTACTATAACCCTCAAACATACAACGACTCCAACACATACATAAAATAGAGAAAAACAAACACATTAAGATAAAATCCCAACATCCAAACCCACATTACGCATGTCACTAAGGGCAATCACCCGGTAGAAGTCACATAAAGAATTTCATGATAGGTTTTAGAGCTCTTTTTGGAAAATATTATTAAAAAAATTCTTTGAACACCTAGCCAGGACTAATAACGTAATAATATATTGTTTACGCACACTTGTTAAAATCCACTCTCCAAAATTTTGTCCGTAAAAATACGTTTTGCACCAGCAAATATTTTCTTTGTAGACATGTGCGCCCTAATTCTTTCAATGTTCAAGAATCTGCATTAAGGTATATGAAGGTGTCTTGCTCGACTATATATTGTTCTAGCGCGCTAAATTAAGTTCTTCATGCTTTATAGAATTTCTAATAGTTGATAGATGTTAAGAGAAAATTGAAATTGCATAGAAAATAATAATCAATAGTGCTTAAGTATACTAGACGATTACTTGCGTATAGCGGACATGGTTTATAGTACCGCTAATTTATGTTTCTAATTTTTTTGTATATATGCAGATGCAGGTATAGATGTCGAGTAAGTAAGAGTGAAGAGAGCTACTACGTAAACTATTGCAAAGAAGCCCAATTAGGTTTCGACCAAAGGGTTTCGACCCTCTCTCTTGTGCGAATTTCGGCCGCCCCTCTTCCTAAACTTCTTCGGCCATTTTCTCTTCCATAATCGCCTCTCTACCTCTAAACGATCTTTGATTCGTTCATTGGTATGCAATCGATTATCTAGGGATATGTTTTTTCTCAAAGAGGTGGCGTGCTATTGTAATGAATGGCTTCATATTTAGTGATTCGATGTGGGTGGTTGATCATGTCTAGTCGAAACCCTCATACCTTCCTGTTTGACCTATTTAGGGTTTCGATCTGGGATCTAGTTTTCACGCTTATAAACTTTAATGGTTAGGGTTTCAAACCTTAATCTATTAAGGTTTTATCTTGATTTTACTAATCGATGGCTGATTCACAACGTTTATAAACCTTATTATGGTTAGGGTTTGTAACCCTAATCTTCTAGGGTCTTATCTTGGTTCTAATTGGTATGTTCATCGCCGCTGTTTCGTATGGCTTCTAAACCCTAATTTTAAGGTTTGTTGTTAATTGTTTGGTGCTTTGGAATTGTTGCTGCTCGGTATGTTTCTTGGATGGACGCAGGTTGTTAGCACTCATTCGGATGATTCGTGAGTTGTTGGTAAGGGTGTGGTTCATGCACATTCCTGAATGCACAAGTCCTGCCAGAAGTTAGCCGTAAAGGCTATGGAAGTTGGCAGTATATGCTATGGAAGTTAGCCGTAAAGGCTATTTGGAAGACACTGCTGGAAGTAAGCTTGATGCGACGTTGTTTTAGGAGCTTTGGTTGCCATCTCGATGGCATTGTTAAGAAAGTTGTTTTTGCTTCTTTCTTTGGTAGTAACAAGAATGGTTATGTCATTCTTGTTTTAGTGTTTTGGTTAGTAGTTCTCTGTAGCTTTTTCATGAGTTTTGGTTTTGTCAATCTCATGTTTGTTGCCCATGTAACGGGCTGGGGTGTGGGACTTCACCTATACCTTTTGTACTTCAACGCTTTTTGGTGTAATTCATTTATCGGGGAAACCCTTTACTCAAAAAAAAAAGCTACTGCGTATTAGTTTAGATTCTAATTAAGTATTTGAATATTTAATAAATGATTACTTGTTATAAGTAACGGTGTTTTTGTCTAGCAAAATTATTTATTATTTATGTTTTTAATATTAGATATATATTTTCTCTATATGAGCAGTAAGTATACATAAGAGGTCGCTATCGTCGTTTTACTTATATTTAATTTATATTCTCATATCTAAAAGGATACCAAAATTGTTAGGGACTAGGGCTACACATATCACAAAACCAACAAGCTTGAAATACAAGAAAATAGTTGAAGTATTAGTCCATATAACCCCTTAATATTCCATTAAAGACATTCCAGTCCCACAATTAATTTTCACGTCTTCGATCATTATAGAACCTCCTTATGAACTCCTCAGCAGCCTCGTCCACGCGATCATCTTCTCCACCTTTAGTTACTAAATACGGTTGATTAGGATATTTGAGTCCGTTTATCATATCTTATCGGTTCCATGGGGCTCCCGACATTCAGAAAGTGGTGGTGACGTCATAGTGGCACTTTTCAGTATATCGAGAGCCTTGAGAACCGCAGCATTGATTACAATGTCATCACTATAGTCAATTGCGAGTGGTGGGTTAGAAGTAGCAAGATGGTGGCGACTGTTTTTGTGTTTCTTGTGGGAGGAGAAAAGAGCGAGTGGGTGACGAGGGGTGTTTCTGCAGCTGAATTCATATTCGTTGCATGACGAGGTTGGTTTTCCAGCGATTTTGCCTCGTTTCATCATCATGTTAAGATCAGCCATGATTTTTGCTTTTGAAAATTCCTTTCTTTAACATAATGACGAACATCACACGCATCAATCGCCATAATTTCTTGGTGATTATTGGTAAGTTTTGCTCCATTCTTTCTCTAGGTTTTAGTGTAAGATTATATAGAGTGATCAGAGAGATCTTTTGTTCTTAATTTCTGATCAGATGAGGAGGTAAAGAGTGGTATTTAAAGGAATGAAATAAAAATTGCAAGTAAAGAAAAAGCTAGAAAGAAAGCCACCTTGTACAAGCAGTGTTGACTCTTATAAACAAAAGTTGGTCATTGAGAGGGTGTTTTGCATGTTGAAATAAAACTACTAAAATATGCAATGCTTCTGTGTTACTAATAGTAACTTGCTATAACATACTTCTCTAAGTTAAGTTTTCTCTTTGTAAATAGTTTTATCAATAATCAATTATAACGTTTTTACATTTACTTGTTTGTCATTCCGATTCACTGCAACAAAAACGACTTTTTGTCACGAGCAGAACTTAGCGACGACACAAGTCAAAATGGTTTGTTCTAGACTTAGTTTTCGTATTGGTTAGGGAAAAAAACTACCTACTAAGTCATTCCTACCTAAAGAACCGGTACAATACTCACTATATAACTGACCAAAATACCCTGTCAAACTATATACCAATTCAAACTGTTACTATTACAAACGATTAACCCAACAATCACCCCCTTAATCGTTTGTTCGGTTCTTCATCACAACATCGTCCAAGACCTTTCCCGGACATCAAACCTCTTCCCCGGTCACGTCCAAAGTCTTTTCTTTCGAACCATCTACATTCTTGACTTTTCCAGGACACCCGACCTTCACCTCGGTCACGTCCAAAGTCACTAGCTCAGCCGCTTTTGATTGTTCACAACACATGTAACATGTACCATGGCATCCCGTTGAAGACGTTCACTACCATCTCGACTTCTCCCGGACTCACGACCTCATCCCCGGCCACGTCCAAAGCCACCCGATTTGAACTTCCAACGCCATAATGTTCACACCGTGTTGATTCTCCATTGTCCCCGACTTTTCCCAGACTCACGACCTCTACCTCGGTCACGTCCAAAGTCCCCTACCACCTGACTGTTGTTGTCACCACACAGAACCCGTTTGCTCATAACACTTCTGTGACACGAGAGCAATATTCCACCGATCAAGAAAACAAAGTCATCCGCTTCTACCGTTTTCTTTCACCCGCCAAACGAACTGAATCAAAGCTACCTGCTTTTCACGACTCTTCCCGTCCGTTTATCCCGCGACCCGGTTAATCTCCCCATTTTCCGGTGACTTACAACCTACCGTCGGATTTGATCACACCCCTTTGATCACAACTAACAGCTACGGACCGCCTATGTTCATCACCGGTCACCCCCGTCGTCTTGAACGGTACTCCCCGTCTCCCCCACGACAACGGATGTCCTGAAACACCTTACCATCTCCGTCTTCCGCTGTAAAACAGTCCCAACCCTTTTTCCGATCAAACTTGTTCTAGAAGACTACCACCACCGGAGAAGAAACAAAGCTATTGCTTTTTCCGTTTCCTTTAAACTGCTAAACGAGTTGAAATACCCTCCTGGTTTTGATATCTTTCTGCCCGTTTACTTCTGCACCTCCGGTCCGTCTTCCTTATAACCTGCAGCCCCTTAAAGACAAGACCCGGTTCCTTGATGCGTCCGCCCCAAAGGGCTACACCTTATCTTGAAACCGACTCTCAAACCCGCCTTTAATCGAACGAAGCTCTTGATACCAAATGAAGATTTCAAATAGCACACTCACACTCACAACTTACTGTGATGGAAGAAAACTACTGAAATGCTTGTTATATTCAACAAAACAAAGGGCTATAAATAGCCTTGCACAAAGCAACGTGGGATACATAAAATAAGGAACAATAAACTACCTACTAAGTCATTCCTACCTAAAGAACCGGTACAATACTCACTATATAACTGACCAAAATACCCGGTCAAACTATATACCAATTCAAACTGTTACTATTACTAACCAAATATATTCATGCAAGTCTAGATATGCATGCACGTGAATACTTTAACAAACGATTAACCCAACAATCACCCCCTTAATCGTTTGTTCGGTTCTTCATCACAACATCGTCCAAGACCTTTCCCGGACACCAGACCTCTTCCCCGGTCACGTCCAAAGTCTTTTCTTTCGAACCATCTACATTCTTGACTTTTCCAGGACACCCGACCTTCACCTCGGTCACGTCCAAAGTCACTAGCTCAGCCGCTTTTGATTGTTCACAACACATGTAACATGTACCATGGCATCCCGTTGAAGACGTTCACTACCATCTCGACTTCTCCCGGACTCACGACCTCATCCCCGGCCACGTCCAAAGCCACCCCGATTTTGAAACTTCACAACGCCTTAATGGTTCTCACGTTGGTGTTTCTCCATTGTCCCCAGCTTTTCAAGGGACTCTAGACCTCTACCTCAGTCACGTTTCGAAAGTCCCTACACACGACTGTTGTTGTCACCACCCCCCCCCAACAGGAACCCGTTTTTGCTCATAATCACTTCTCGTGACCACTGAAGAGCATTATTACCACCGTTAAGAGAAAAACAAAAAGCCATCCGCTTTATCGTTTTCTTTCACGCCATACGAACTGAATCAAAGCTACCTGCTTTTTCCACGACTCTTCTCCGTCGTTTCATCCCGGACACCGGTTATTCTCCATTATTTTCCGGTTGACTTACAACCTACCGTAGGATTTGATCACACCCCTGTTGATCACACACTAACAAGTACAGGACCTGCCTATGTTTCATATCACGGTCACCCCCGTCGTCTTGAGCGGTACTCCCCGTCTCCCCCACGACAATGGATGTCCCGAAACACCTTACCGTCTTCGTCTTCTGCTGTAAAACCGTCCCAACCCTTTTTCTGATCAAACTTGTTCTAGAAGACTACCACCACCGGAGAAGAAACAAAGCTACAGCTTTTTTCGTTTCCTTTAAACTGCTAAACGAGTCGAAATACCCTTCTGGTTTTGATATCTTTCTGCCTGTTTACTTCTGCACCTCCGGTCCGTCTTCCTTATAACTAAACAGCCGGATCAGAAGGAACCTGTAGCCCCTTACTGACAAGACCCTGTCCTTGATGGCGTTCCGGCCCCGAAGGGCTACACCTTATCTTGAAACCGACTCTCAAACCCGCCTTTAATCGAACGCAGCTCTTGATACCAAATGAAGATTTCAAATAGACACTCACACTCACAAGTTACTGTGATGGAAGAAAAACTATCTGAAAATGCTTATTATATTCAACAAAACAAAGGGCTTTAAATAGCCTTACACAAGCTACAAAATAGTAACGTGGGATACATGAAATAAGGAACAATAAACTACCTACTAATTTCCATTCTACTAAGAACCTGGTACAAAATACTCACTATATAAACTGACCAAAAATACCCTTGGTGTATTATGTCCACACACTATTATAACCAATTCAACTGTTACTTTTACACGATTAACACCCAACAAATCACACTTAATCTAAATTCTATCAAAGTATAATAATAGAGCTATGAGTTGCGAAATTTGTATTTTCATGTTTGATGGTATCGGAATTATATGTTATAAGAGTATAAACGTGATAGATTTTAATTACTTCGTTGTCGATTAAAGGCTAACTATGAATTTCGATCTCTATTAAAAATCTCACTTCAAATAATATCTCCCTCCTTGTCATGGTAGGCGAGAGGCAAATCTCTTACCCATTGAGGCACAATCGTGTGACGTCTAAGTTTAGTGATCGTCTTTCATAAGTATACAAAAGATGCGAGCAACTATAATAAAAACTCAGAGAAACAGGAAATTAAATGTGTGATGAAACATCTACTTTCAGATATATTTAAAACTGTGGATTTATACATAAAAGTGCATGTAAACTTAGCAAATAAGGTTTGTGAACATGGAACCTTTTGTAGGGTAGATGTTTATAGAAAGACGCAATGCAGGGGCCTTCGAGCACACAACTTCTAGTTTCACCAAAAAGCAATGCCAATAATCAAAAGCTAGCGGTTTTTGAGTGTTTGATTTTTGGGTTTGGTAAAGTAAAGATTTTTGTTAACGTTGCGATAATCATTTGTGCTTCTCTTTTAAAAGTTTGCCCAACTTCATTTATGCCTTTAACGATTTACTTGAAGGATTAATGAATCATATGGTAAATAAGACACATTGATATGCATGGATCAAATAGCGTACACGGCACTTAAGTTCGACACGAATTACATACATGAGCTTTGATCAAACTTTTATTATTGGAGACGCGCGATGTTGTATGTTTGTGTAGTATCCGGGAAGTTAAAAAAACACATGTCCACATCGGCAAACTTGTGTTAGTGACAAATAAATCTGTCACTATATCCTGTACTTGCGGACTTTTTTATTTTTCAGTGTAGCAGTATATAGTCTCTGGTTTTATTAACACTGCTCAATTTTGAATACTCACGACGCCAATTTGAACTTCTCGCAACGATAGACTTATAGCGACTACACGTATGGTCGCTATTAGTCCACTACGAGACAAAAAACCCACTAAACAGATGTGTTGGCCTATTATTGTTAAAACAAGTCCTTTTACAAAATCTGATATATATATATAACTAATCAATTGTATTTCTGTTGAATGTTGAATGTTACAGAACCCTACCTATTTATACATGCTGAATCGTCACCTATATGTCTGATATGTCGATTCAACAAAACTAAATGTTACAATGTTTTCTAAACGTTACAACCCTAAACTAAATAACCGTCATATTTTTTCTACTGGGTTTGTTGGCCTGCGGCCCAAACCAGAATGTTTATGGGCTTTATTCTTGATACTAAATTAACACAAAGATTAATTGGATTAATATTTCCAACAATTATATCTTTGCTTTTTTTTCTGGAAAAGACAAGTGGGATTAAAGGGATGAGTTTCTATATGGGACAAGTATCCTGATATATGTTCCTAAATCCATCATATGTTTATTATGTTGCTATGTGTTTATATAACCCAAGGTGCTAGATTGAGGATTACAAGATAGCGGACAAGCTATTACATGCAAGGGATACAAAACAAATCTATCCGACTAAAGGCGGCTTTCGTAAAAAATGAAATATATAACTTTTATAAGGATACATATATATGTTAGAATGGATGATTTATTGATATTTCTTGTCATTAAAGTTATACAAAGAATCATAATCAGGGCTACACAAATAACAAAACCTACAAGCTTGAAACACAAATAAGGGATCAAGTATAGTTTTGTATAACTCCATAATGAACTAACTAATGACACACTAGTCCTTCATCTAGTTTTCGAGTCTCAAATCATTATAGAACCTCCTTATAAACTTGTCTGCAGCCTCGTCCACATGACCATCTTCACGGCTGTTAGCTCCTTGAAATGGTGACTCCCCAAACGCGGGAAGTGGTGTTGACATAGCTTTAATTGTCATTTTCTCAAGAGCCTTAAGAACCGCAGAATTGATGACTATGTCATCACTATCCTGGACCGCAAGGGGCGGGTTGGAATTAGAAGAATAGGTGCGGTTGTTTTGGTGTCTCTTGTGGTAGGAAAAGAGGGAGAGTGGGTAAGGAGGGGTGTTGTTGCAGCTGAATTCGTATTCATTGGATGATGAGGTTGGTTTTCCAGCAATCTTGCCTCGTTTGATCATCATGTTAAGATCAGCCATTATTTTTGCTTTGGAAATTCCTTTCTTTAACATGAAAAATATCACACGCATCAAGTTCCACACTTTTTTTGTGATGACTTGCTCCATTCTCTCTTTATGGTTTTGATATGAGAGAAAAAGAGAGAAAGGAATTTGATGGTTGCACTTAAACAATGAAGGAAGGAAGGGGTATTTATAAGACAAATACTTGTGGGGGAATAGAGCATTATGTGGCTTAAAGGGCACCTCTATTAGATTTTTGTATCACAAATAACATTTTATTTTTTTGAAATGGGCTATAGTTGAAGTGGCTATTGATAACTAGTTCAACAAATCAATTGGGATTGTAATTCATATTCCTATGGAGGATCAGAGGCATTGTATATTCATTTCATCGACTCGCAAATCCTTCGTTAGAGGTTTTGATGTCGAAGCAAATTCTGTTTCGAAATTTTGGTAAAAGGTGTTTCATACATCCGGTAAATTTTATTACATCAAAAAACATTTAAGTATATACGATGTGAGTCGGCTCGTTACAAAGACGGGAAACAAGCGCACCATTTATGCTTGAAACCAAACCTATCATAACTATGACAAACCAAAACTTATGAAAATCTACTCTATAAAACTATGAACGTCTAGTATGACCACGAACATTTATTTCAAAAGCTATCACAAATAGCTAATTGCTCATCAGTCAAATCTTCGCAGTCATCATCATCATACGGGTTATAATCATAATCATCTTTCCAACGCTCGTATATGCTCTTGCTCCCGATTCCACCTCCACTCTTGAATGCCATGAAACATGTTGTTTTATTAAAAACCTCCTCCACTTCATTATCATTATCCTCGTCACCCTTACCAACCACATTAGACGTTGGCTCCCCTCATGTGCTAATTGTACATCCTCACAAGAGTAACATCATTAGGTATACTTGGCACGATCTGAATAGGCTCCGCATCAGCCTTTTGTCTCTCATCCCACCGCAGTTCCAGCCCTCATAGAGCTACCCCCATTTGTACCTAACACATCATCATTTTCAACCGATCTAAATGCATCAAAGGGGTTCGAACAACTTGCCTCTCTACTAGGTGTTTTAGTATTGTTCTTCATACTACTTGTAGTAGCATCATTCTTCTTAGAAACAGGTTTAAACACTTGTTTGATCGACTTAAACTGAAATTTAGAACCCATATTAAAACCACTAACTTGTTTCTTTTCACCAACTCCAGCATTACTTCTTCGATTCAACTTCGCACCACCAGAATGCACCTCCCCACAATTCATAGGCTTGATAGTAACCGTTTTAGGGCAATGTTCATATTCATTCCTCTAATTGTATCTTCGAAACGGTGTTTCTGAATTTCATTTTTTGAAGAGTTATACAATATATATTTTAGTATATACTGAACGTATATGATTAGTCGCAATGGCTCTTGGAGAGTTATAATGTGAAGGCTAAATGTTGTCGGACAATATCGAAGAAAAAATAGAATCCGAAGAGCCATTAAAATATGAAGAACTAAGAAACACTAGCTTGTTAGTACGGCTTTCAAATTATGTGTGACCTTTATTATCATACCTTATTTTACTGCTTATAATTTTTACTTTAGGTATAGTAAGTGTACGACAGGAAAATGGTTTCAGTGACTGACTTAACGTGTGTGCTGTAATTCACCTTAACTAAAAAGTCAAGATCGAACTGAGCTTTGTTAGCATAACGCATGCGCATGACGTAGGCATAAATATACAAGTATTATTTAAGAAAGTATAGAAAAAAGAAGGCATTTCCAAAGGAACGTCTACTCACCATAAAGTGTTCGTCACTAGAGATTTCATCATTAAGCATTTTAAATGTTTAAAACATGTCATTAAATATGATGCCTATGTACTCATATTTGTTAAGTGAGTTTCTCTAACAATTGCTTTTAAGACATTTGCTAAAATGTACTAAACTCGAATTTATATTTAACTTTTTCGGTAACATAATTGATATACATCTTCAACCCTCATTTCGGTAACAAACCATTGTCAAAGTTTAACACAACTATAAGGCTAGCGCGTGATGTCACAGTTTCGGGTTTTTTTAGCTATGCTATTAGAATCTTAATGGACTTCAAATTTAGACACGTTCATGTCATTTACCGTGCAAAAGAGAAACTAAAGATTTATTTATTCGGTTAAAATCCGAATATACACTTGCTACGTATTTCAAAACTATCGAAAAGAAAAACATGGACCCTTATTCCGTGACAGAAGAAGTAGGCATTCGAACAAAACAGTGTACTTTAGTTTACTTTACTTAGCAAGAGAGGTTTGTGACCATGCTTTTTGGTTGAAGAAAGTTTTGATGCATTATTTTATTTTTACCACGAACCCACCCAACGGCTTCTTAAATTGTCTTTCTCAATCATAAAATATGTTTTAATCACTTTTTATTGCCCTCATTATATGTCCAACTTTATTAATATCTAGACTTAGCCATATGTTTCTTTCACTACTTTTCTTTCTATAAAGGGTTTGTAAGTTGAATATATGAACACATGACTAATAGGTTTTCTCAACATGCTTGTTTAAAGGTTGAGAAAGTGAAGATAAAAAAATTTGTAACAAAATAATTTTTGAGACCGGGTTCGTTTTTAAAAAATTGGTGTTTTAACAAATATCACAGTGTGCGTGATAAATCTATGGGGTACCCCTGCACCGCCGGAAACCCTTGGGTGTAACTAAGCTAAAAAGCTCGTCATGAAACTGTTTTTGTTTTAGGTCGATACCATCTAAGTACACAAGTAGTTTAATATCACATGTTGATGTAAATCTAATTGAAAGGTTTACCAAATTTAGCGGTTTATCAGTTTGAGTACTCGTTCCACTTTTATGCTTTTATGCTGATAAAGTTACGGTATAAACCCTAACTTGATACAATTTATTAAACATCTATATATATGTAAACTATATAAAGTTTGAGAAAGTGAATGTTCATAAAGATAACCAAACACAGCTGTTTGCAACTCAAATCTAAACCAAAAAGCAATTTCATTTTTCAAAAATGCATATCGAATCATTACTATAATGGGCTTGTTTGTTTGCCTACGTAAATATTATCATTTCGTATTTTGTTTTATATATAGTTATGAAATAAAAAGTTTGTGTCAAACCATGACTGCCTTGTTTTCTTCTTTTTCAAAAGTTTGGTGGATTCATTTGCTCTTTTGTTTATTTTGGTAAAGTTAACGAAACATGTGATAAATTAATAACTTTGGTAACAGGTTAACTTGAATGAAAATTACAATAAGAAAAACAAACACCACCATAAATTGCACACCTTTAGGGGATTAAAGTACGGAATGTACACCTATAGGTCACTGACCACCCTGATTCTGATAGTGGTAAAGTAAATTTAAATCGCTGATAAAGTTCAGTGAGTTCACTCTTCAGTGAGTGTAACCCTCTTAAATAAAAGGTAATTTATCAGGGTGATGAGTTCAGTATTCATACTCACTAAGTAGTATGTTGAAGGACCTCATCATGGAGTAATCCATCAGAGGACTTATCCTCAGTGGGTTAACTCATCAGTGAGTCTTTCAGTTTGAATCTTTAGCGCGTATGCTCTTCAGTGAGCTACCTGATGAGTGTTCAGGTCACTCAAAATGACTTAGCTGGAATGAATTCAAATACTTGAAACGACTTTGACATATTCAAGTATTCAAGTGACCACTAATCGCTACAATTATGGATGTTAATTATGTAGTGGTTAATGGGTCGTTAATCATGCATAATTCCATTGACTATGGTTGAGTGATCTCTACTATAAATAGAGATAATAACATCTGCATGAGGGGGACACACAGTAAACATAAACATTATGATGCGCAAGGGTTATTGATTTGTGACTAAATCATTAACAAACATTTAGTTTTATTCCAAGTAGATATTCGTGATACCCAGGCATTAAGGTCGAATAGTTTACTTTGAAAAGTGATAACACGATTCAACTAATATCCGTTAACCATTCATTGGTAATTAGCTAGGCATTGATTATCTTCACCATATTCTAGGCTTATAACCACCAACAATCAAAGTAAACTGTTTTGTGATAATTAATAACGGCTACAATGAAGCACATGGTGGCTACCTTTTCCAAACTGGACAAGTTTGAAGAGGTTGATTTCAGAAGATGGAAAAAGAATATGCACTTTCTTCTTTCTACCATGAGTCTGGTGTATGATAGATGACGGGGATGATGCAACAGTGAAGCATATCAGGAGGAGGAATAAATTGGATGAAGCTATTCAGGTCTCTTGTATCATTGACAAATTTCCCCCTTCTTAGAAAGATTTTAAGCATACCTTAAAACATAAAAAGGAGGAATTAACTCTTGTTGAGTTGGGCAGTCATCTACGCATTGATGAGTCCCTCAAGGTGTAGGATAGTGACAAGCCAAAGAGCAATAATGTTATTGGTCCTTTAGTGGTCAATATGGTAGAGCATAACAACTCTACGATGTACAATGACAACAAGGGTAAACGTAAGCATCATGACACTAAAGCTGATCATAACAACAAGTCTAAAGTGACTTGTTGGAAGTGTAGAAAACCTGGATACTTAAAAAAGGACCAATGGTATGTCTGATTCCTTGTTTGATATTTACCAAAATATTGAATCTGGAAAAGAACTATAGCATTCCTTGGAGGCTAAATATATGGCTGAGGATGCATCAAGTAAGAAGTTCCTTGTAAGTAATTTCACAAATTACAAAATGACTGATTCAAGACCAGTTATGAAACAATACAATAAACTTCTTGGCATGCTTGGTAGATACACAACACAAAATAAACTTGGATGAGGCTATTCAGGTCTCTTGTATCATTAACAAACTTCCCATTTCTTAGATAGATTTCAAGCATACCTTGAAATATAAGAAGAAGGAATTAACTCTTGTTGAGTTGGGCAGTCATCTATGCATTGATAAGTCCCTCAAGGTGTAGGATAGTAACAAGCCAAAGAGCAACAATGTTATTGGTCCTTTAGTGGTCAATATGATGGAGCATAACAACTCCGCCATGTACAATGACAACAAGGGTAAACGTAAGCATCATGACACCAAATCTGATCCTAACAAGAAGTCTAAAGTGACTTGTTGGAAGTGTAGAAAACCTGAACACTTGAAAAAGGATTGCAAAGATGAAAAAGGTTGCAACAAAGCCAATGGTTCAGGCACAAATGGTTCAGTGAATGGTTCTTTTAACTCATTGAAAGGCCAAAATATGTTTAATAAATCTCTTCAGGTTTATTATGTTACATATGTATCTTAATCTTATTTTATGCAACAAGATGATGTTGCGTGGTGGGTTGACTCAGGAGAAACAATTCATGTGTGTAAAGATAGATGTTGGGAGACTTATGAGTCACTGAATGATGGATCTATTCTTCACATGGGAAATGAGTCAACAGCCCTGGTGCATGGACATGGTTGTGTAGATATTAGATTTAGTTCTGGAAAAAAAATTCATTGTTTAATGTTTTACATGTTCCTAATATAAGGAAGAATTTGGTTTTAAGTAGTATTTTGAATAATTGTTGTTATAAACAAGTGATTGAATCTGATAAACTTGTTTTGTCTAAACATGGTGTGTTTATTGGTTTTGATTATTTGAGTAATCAAATATTCAGGCTTAATGTTGTTAATGATAATATTGGTTCAGCCATTATGTCAACCTTTAAACTGAATGGTTCAATTATATGGCATGTTAGACTGGGTCATGTCCATTTAAAGAGGATGCAAAATATGTCTAAGGATGGGTTAATCCTAGCTTTTGACATAGACACTGAGAAGTGTAAGACTTGCATGCTGACAAAAATAACTAAGAAACTATTTCAAAATGTAAAACGTGAAACTGAAGTTTTGAAGTTGATCTATAGTGACCTATGTAATTTGCATGCTACTTCCTCATTAGGAAATAAGAAATACTTTGTGACATTTATTGATGATGCTTCTAGGTTTTGTTATATTTGTTTGTTACATTCAACAGATAAGGCATTAGATAAACTCATGTGTTTAAAAGTGAAGTTGAATTACAACAAAGAGCCCTGATCAAAAGCTTCAGGACTGATAAGGGAGGCGAGTATATGGATACTCTGTATTTTTAGTCTGTTGGTATCATCCATAAAACGACTGCACCCTATATTCCTCAACAAAATGATATATTTGAAAAGAAAAATAGAGTACTAAAAGTAATTGCTAATTTTATGTTGTCCTACTCAGGACTGAGTCAAGAGTTCTGAGGTGAAGCTATGTTAACAGCTTGTTATTTATTAAATATGGTTTCCAATAAAAGGAACAGGATAACCACTTATGAACTCTGGACTAAAAGGAAACCAAACCTGAAATACCTGTAGGGTTTTGGGTTGTATGGCAGTTGTCAGATTCTCTGATCCAAAGCTAAAAACTTTGAGTGAAAGAGGCATTGAATATATCTTTGTTGGATATGCTGAGTATTCCAGCCTTTTAGGTTCTATGTTATTGAACCTAATGAATCAGTTTCAATTAACTTAATAATTAAATCAAAGGATGCTATATTTGATGTGAATAGATTCTCATCAGTCCCTAAACCAAGTCAGAGGTCCCTAATAAATAGAACTGAAGACATTGGTGGTTCAGTGGTCCCTGAAGAGGTTGTTGCTCCACAACCTGAATCTGAGCTTAGAAAAAGCAAAAGGAATAGGACTCCAAAGAACTTTGGACCTGAATTTCTATTATAGTTAATTAAAGGATCAAGGGATGAGATCTCTGACCAACACTCCTATTGCTTTAATATTGAGGATGACCCTAAGACATTTGATGAAGCAATAAAGTCTTAGGATGTTGCTTTCTAGAAATAAGCAATCAATGATGAGATGGATTCCATCATGGGAAACAACACTTGGGTGTTGGCTAATGTACCTCCAGGTTGCAAACCTCTTGGTTGCAAAGGGATCTTCAAAAGAAAACTAAAGATAGATGGAACTACTAAAAAGTTCAAGACAAGACTGGTCATTCAGGGCTTTAAACAAAAGTCAGTGATAGAGTACTTTGATACTTATGCTTCAGTGGCATGTATCAATATCATAAGACTGGTGATTGCTTTGGCATCAATTCACAATCTGATTATTCATCAGATGGATGTGAAGACAGCATTCTTGAATGGTGAATTAGATAAGGATGTCTATATGAACCAACCTCAGGGCTTCAGCATGTCTGGCAAGGAAAACAAGGTGTGTAAACTGATGAAGTCCTTATATGGACTGAAGCAGGTACCTAAGCAATGGCATTAAAAGTTTGATGAAGTAGTTTTGTCTAGTGGTTATTTACTTAACCAAGCTGACAAATGTGTGTATAACAAATTTGATAAATCTAGTAAAGGAGTTATCATTTATCTATATATTGATGAAATGCTGATCTTTGGCACTAACCAATTTCAAGTTGACCTAACAAATGAATTTTTATCATCAAGGTTCTCCATGAAGGACATGGGGGAGGCTGATATTATCCTTGGTATAAGGATTAAACATAAAAGTAGTGGAATAGCATTTTCTTAGTATTGTTATATTGAGAAGGTACTAAGGAAATTCAATTACTTTGATTGTATTCCAGTGAGTACTCCTATGGATACAAGTGAGAACTTGATGCCCAATAATGGTCAGGTTGTATCTCAACTTGAGTATTCTAAGATGATTGGCTGCCTGATGTATGTCATGACTTGTACAAGGCCTGATATTCCTTTTGCAGTAAGTAAACTGAGTAGGTACACTAGTAATCCTGGTGCTTAGCACTGGCAAGCAATTCAGAGGGTATTGAAGTATTTGAAGAAAACTATGGATTATAGTTTGACATATACTGGCTATCCTTCGGTCTTATAAGGATACACTGATGCAAGCTGGATCAGCAATACTAAATATAATTCGTCTACTAGTGGCTGGGTATTCCTGCTTGGTGGAGGTGCAATTGTTTGGGCATCCAAGAAGTAAACTTGCATCACCGGCTCAATAATGGAATCCGAATTTGTGGCTTTAGCAGTTGCTGGTAAGGAAGCTAAATGGTTGAGGAACCTGATCTTTGAGATTCTATTGTGGTCCAAACCTATAGCACCTATATCTATCTGTTGTAATAGTGCTGCTACATTGGCAAATGATTATAGCCAAATGTATAACGGGAAGTCTAGACACTTAGGTGTTAGGCATAGCATGATTCGTGAGCTCTTCATGAATGGGGTGGTATCTACAGAGTTTGTGAAGTCTCAACAAAACTTAGCTGATCGCTTAACGAAGGGATTGGCTAGAGACTTGGTTTTAACGTTTGCTAAAATGATGGGTTTAAAGTCTAACTTATTCTCTAAATGCTAAGACACCCAACTCTCTCCTGCTGAAACTTGGGAGCTGAGCTCAATGTGGAAAGCTGAATGTTCAGTAAACTGAAGCACGTGTTTTACAATCATCCTAATGATGTGCTTGGAACCTGCTGAAAAAGAGGATGAAGTCTTTACTTCTTAATGTTTAATATCTTTGAAAAGGTACTTGGAGGGATTTTTATCCGGATAATGATGATTATGACCCGTATGATGACGATATGTACGAGAATCATGATTTGTCCGAGCACCTTCAGTCTATTTGTGATGATCTTGATATCACGGTCCGTAGCAGGAAGAAGAAATAGATTTTTTGATTTTTGTTGCATCAATTGTAATTTAGTCTTAGTAGTATCCTCCTATGGAGTAGTTGTGCTTGTCATGTTTGCTTTTTTGCCTATATGTGGCTTAACTTTTACCAAGTATGGATCAAATATTTGGTCATTTTTTGGTGTCATATGGTCACTAGCACCAGTGTCTTAAATCCAATCCTCAAGCAATTCTAACTCATCTAATTGACTATTAAGACATGTTATACCTACTTCAAATTGGTGACAAAATCCATATTCTGCATCAACATCAGTCCTTATAGGTTGCATACTTCTTAGCAGTTGTTCAAATTGTTGAGGAGTGAAGTTGATGTTACCACTTTCCACATGTGCATCAGTCTTCGGAACGAATTGAGGCTTATTCTGACCATTTGACGTGACTTGCTTATTTCCATTTAACTTTGACTTACGATGCCATACACTTAGATGCACAAGGGTTATTGATTTTTACCTAAATCGTTAACAAACATTTGGTATTAACCCACGTAGATATTCATGATACCCAGGCATTAGGGTCGAATAGTTTACTTTGAAAAGTGATGACACGATTCCAAGTGATATCCGATAACCATCCATTGGTAATTAGCTAGGCATTGATCATATATCTTCACCATGTTCTGGGCTTATAACCACCAACATTCTGACTGAAATTCTGTACGTAAACACCTTTGGGAGCGAGAAGCCAAGAATGTTTTTTTTAAAGAAATTCTAAAATTTAATCATTAAAGTTCTATATTGCCAAACAATTGATCATGAACAACTGATTAATGAGAACTGTATGTCTTAAATTAAAACTATGATCGAGCATGTAAATCTAAAAGCTATACGCTAGCTTTTTTTTTGAACGGATATTCTATTGAAGAGAGTAAACTAGCTAGGTAGAAGCAAGGCGCGAACGAAAGAGATTACATAAAGGGTCACATGGTATTAGATGGATTAGTGGATTACAAGACCAATCTATCAAATTTAAACTTCTTCTATTTTTGCTCTAGTAGATATCCAAGAGAAGGAGAAGAGCTTGATGTCATTGAGATCCTGTTGAGGTCTTTTGGAAGCAAGAAAACATCTCGTTCACCCAGCCAAAAGGTATAGTAGTTTGGACTACTGTATCGATGAATTTAATCGTAAGAGATGGTCGGTAGGAGTTGAGTTCAGTCCGCAAGGAAGCTAGAGCGCGTCATTGAGGTTTGCCATGTTGATGTTATGCAACTTCACCATTTTAGGACCAGACAAAGCTAAGCTAGCTATGTCTACATTATGTCTTCATTAGTTATAATATGATAAACTCTAATTTCTTACTAACATCACCATCACGACAAAAACATCAATATCTCGCAGTCACCAATGTATTTTCATTAAGATTACTAAAACAACATACAAAGTTTCAGGGACATACAAGGCATACACTTAAAATAGTCTCTTGTAATAAGCCCATGAGCTACTAGCTAATGATACTAGTGGCGAGACAACAAGGGGGCGAGGTGCGCATCTGCCCTAGCAAATCAATTTGTAGTGATAAAATTTTCAAAATACGTCGTTATTTTTGTAACTTGCCCCTCTAATGATAACTTTTTGGCTCCTCTTTTGGTCTAGTCCCTTTTTTAATTAATTAAGCCGTCTCAAACTGTTATAGAACCTTGTTATATACTCGTCAGCATCCGCATCAACCTGACCATCTTCATCACCATTACTTAACGGAAACGGTGAGTCAGTTATCCTCAACTGTCTAACCATAGGACTCTTCTCAAACCCTGGTGAGGCATATGTGAGCATCTTTAATTCCTTTATCACCGCATGTGGTACTTGCTCGTTGTGTTTCTTGTTTGTGGACAAAAGAGAGAGTGGGAAATGATCAGGTGTGGTGGTGCAGCTGAACTCGTATTCGTCGGCCGGTGGAGGTGGAGGAGGGTAAGTGAGGTGGTGCGGGTGGCGGTGGAAAATGGTGGCAGCCCAGTTGTGGTGGTGGTGGAAAAGACGGTTGTGTAATGATTTGCCCGCGATTTTGCCATGTTTGATCATCATATTAAGATCAACCATGATTTTCACTTTTGAAATGCCTTTCTTTAACATGTAGAATATGGCATGCATCAAACTCCATGCCTTTTTAGCAATTAGTGATAACTTTTGCTCCATTGTTTCTTTAGGGTTTTGATATGTGTATTTATGTTTGTGTGTGGTTTTGAGAGAAATGGTTTTGATTTTTTAGTTGCAGCTAAAAGAAGGTGGTAGAGAGGCGTATTTATAGGCGTAATAATTGGCCAGGAAGAAACATATCTAAAAGACAAGTTGAGTTACCCGTTATTAATTTTTTGCACCTAATATCTAAAGGACGAGTATCAATATCGTAAGCTAAGAGTCATTGCAGTCGAAATGATACACGAAAATACGACATATACTTATTGCGTAAGATGTGCTTGTGTGGGCGTGTAATGAATCGGACGATGCTAATTGTATTATTGTATAGTATCAATTGATATCAGTAATTATAGTTCAAGATTAAGCTTACAAGGATTAATTTAATGTTCCGCCCAATTAAGAGTTTAATGTACGTTGTAATTTACATTAAGACTATTATAACTAGTATAATAGGAGAACAGGTGACGGATGTTTCCCCGGCGACATATGTCGCTGGGAAATATGCACTAAACGACAAAATAGATCCTACGTGGCACCAATTCTCGTAGAAAATTTTGGTCAAAGTATTCTGAACTTTTCCCTGGCGACATGTCGCCGGGGATAAGGCCGTTAAAATTTAACCAAATATTTCTACGTAAAACGTGGCGGGAAATTTTCCCGCTTACTTTTCCCCGGCGACATGTCGCTGGGGAAAGTATTATTAAAATTATAAAGTTTTATTAATATATCACAAATATATCAAAAATAAAAAAGACACTTTCCCCGGCGACATGTCGCTGGGGAAAGTGTCTTTTTTATTTTTGATATATTTGTGATATATTAATAAAACTTTATAATTTTTAATAAAACATTCCCCAGCATCATGTCGCCGGGGAAAGTGTCTTTTTTATTTTTGATATATTTGTGATATATTAATAAAACTTTATAATTTTAATAATACTTTCCCCGGCGACATGTCGCCGGGGAAAAGTTCAGAATACTTTGACTAAAATTTCTACGAGAATTGGTGCCACGTAGGATCTATTTTTGTCGTTTAGTGCACATTCCCCAGCGACATATGTCCCCGGGGAAAAGTCCGTCACCTGTTCTTCTTGTAGTGTGTATAGAAAAATTGTTGTTGCTTCAATACCTAAATGGTTTTATAGTATGATATTTGTTTATGTTTTCATGTTTGGAGTATTTTGAGTTTGTATTAGTAAGTTTCTTATAACTACAAGCAAACTAGTTGTTTACTTAGATCATTATTATAATAGAAAATTGGAAGTGATCATAACAATATACCTTAACATGATTGCATAAGTATCATGGAACTTTTGGGTAATACCTAAATGGGGTGCAATTATATGCATTTGAAACTCAGAAGTCCGTGTATGCTCTTTAATTTACGTCACTGAATAATCCATAGATGTAAGATATGTGAATTCTAACCGTATAACACTTGGTGTCACATAGAAATATAATCTTAGAGATAAGAGTATTGTTATGTTATTCGAGTCATTTAGTGGATATGTTTGCTGGTTTGTCTTTTAGGATATGATGGTTGGTTTATCTAGTCCGAAAGAAATTTAATCTTAAAGCTAAGCGTATTGTTATGTTCTGTGTAGATTGTCGTTGTAATGCCTAAATGGTTGTTTAATATGATGCTTAATTATGTTTTCGTGTACGGAGTAATTTTGAGTTTGTATTATAATAACTACAAGCAAAACATGTGTTCATTAATTCTGAAGTTAACAAAGTGGCCAGGTAGTTTTTCAATCAATTGTATGATTGTTTGTTTTGATTAATGATTAAAATGGAAAAAGTCTCACATGATAAGTATAGCGGAGCCTTTTGTCGCAATACCTAAATGGGGTGCAATTATACGCATTTTATACTAAGAAGTGTATCTTTGCTCTTTTAAGTCACTAATTTATCCATGGATGTAAACACTTGGTGTTGTTAGTTACAAAGAAATATAATCTTAGATATAGGAGTTTTGTTATATTCTTCTAGTCATTTGTAGCTTGGTTTCTAGGGTATGTGTTTGGTCGTTTTCTTTGAGTGGTTGCTTGATCTATCCTATGGGTGCTTTGTTTAGTCGTGATTCCTATGGGTAATTTGTTTAGTCGTGATGATTTTGTAGTAGTGTTAGTGTTGTATTTCAAGCTTCTTGCTAGCACTTCCTATAAAGTATCTTTGTTTTTCAAAGTATTGAAGAGAAACACATACTATATTTGAGCATCTTTTAGGTCCTATATACACGTTTTTTTTATTATGACTGCATGGAAGTACATTGTTGGGGGTGTTGAGAATTGCAACTACATAAATGTGTATAAACTTCATTGAATACATCTTTTTGCCCTTAATTATATCCTTTACATTAGTTTATTATGACCGCCTTTTAATTTTTCCCGTTAACCTGAGCAGCTATGAATGCCGTCGCAACTAAAAACAACACCATGTTGAGTGGAAGAATGATAAGGGTAACCTGGTCTCGTCGTGACCCATTCTTGAGAAGAAGTGGCGCTGGGAACGTGTTTGTCAAGGTATTTATGGACGGTCTTATTAGGATATGTGGCTATTAGAGTATATGAAGCGTTACATATTTTGAATTAATAGATTTGTATTGGGCGCTTGGTTGCAGAATTTGAATGAGTCAATTGACAATGTCCAACTTCAAGAACTGTTCAAAGGTTTTGGTAATATTTTGTCTTGTAAAGTGGTTACTTTTGAGGATGGTGTGAGCAGAGGGTTTGGCTTTGTCCACTTTGACTCAGATGATTGTGCAAATGCTGCTATTGAGAATCTTAATGGAAAAGACGTTGGAGGCAAGAAAATGTATGTAATATCAATCAACATTTTATATTGATTTTGAAAATGTTTGCTTCATTAGACGTACGAATGTGTGTTGTTGGTGACGTTGATATTTTTATTGTTATCTAACTTTTTACAGATAAGTAGGAAAGTTCATGAAAAAGAGTGAGCGTGAAGGTTCTGGTCCAGACACCACGTACACAAATTTGTACATTAAGAATCTTGAGTTAGGCATGACACAAGATGTTCTGGAGCAAACTTTTGCTAAATTTGGAAAAATTCTTAGCCTAGTTATAGCAAGAGATGACGATGGTGTTTCAAAGGGCTTTGGTTTTGTGAACTTTGAAAACCCGAATGATGCAACGAAGGCAGTTGAAGAAATGAATGGATCTGAACTTGGTAAGTTAATATATCTGAATATATATGCTTAATTAGCTAGGTCAATTCTCATCGACTGAGTTTCTTTTGAGCTTTTCTTAATGCAGGTTCAAAGGTTTTATACGTTGCTAGGGCTCAGAAGAAATATGAGAGAGAACAAATTTTGCGCAGTCAGTTTGCGGAGATGAGGAAAGAACAAATAAGGAAATATCAGGTGCTTTTTAAATGATACATTTTACGTATTCCCTTCATCTTTGACCAATTGCCTTATTATAATTTTGATTGTTATTTCGTTTTATATTGTAGGACTCAAATGTCTATGTGAAGAATATTGATGATGATGTCACCGAGGATCAGCTCCGAGACCACTTCAGGCATTTTGGCACAATCACATCTGTTAAATTGATGCCTGAGGATAAAGGTCTTATCAAGGGATTTGGGTTTATCTGCTTCTCTAAACCACAGGAGGCAAGGCGTGCCGTGGATACCTTACATGGTGAGTTATATATACTAAATACTATTATACTAGTATGGAGCACTAGATTAGGGCAGGACCACACAAGACATGGCAAATCCTTGCCAATCACATGCATTTCCGTTCATCTCGATGCATGCAAGCACAAATCAAACCACATAATATTCACATAGCAGTCATAAGTACATAATTGTCCCAAAATAAAACCACATTTCGCACAGTTAAAAAAAATCACATTTCAAAACAATTTGAGTATCATTTTCTCCCAACAAAAAAATAGTAAAAATGGGGCTATGAGAACTCACCTCAAGCAAAGGTCTCAATCATCCAACTCAATATCACACAAGTGAATGCAACGACGTCCAAACACAACCTAGTCCAGTTTAAGTCCCATTTTATCATTCATTACCAAAACAGTTTTTTGGTTTCGATGCATAGAGTCAGATGCGTTTGTACAGTATCGTTTAACGTTTAAGTGGTTGATGGATTTTGACGACATAACTCCAACTAATTAAGTAAAATATACTTATACTATTTAAGTAAAATAGTTAAGTAATATAAGTAAATTCTTATATATATACTCCGATAAGTCCATTCGGTACACTTACTTATCAAAAATAGACATTTATATTTATACGAAATGAAACGTTTATTTACGTTAAACATTTTAGAGAAGTCTCAAAAAATGCATTTTTCGTCTTTTAGTCGACTTATTATAATAATAAAATAATAATATTTTATTATTTAAATCAAAAATCATGTTTTAAGTAAAATTTCTAAGTATAGACTTTTTACAAAATTTTGACATGACCCGTACGTTTATACAACGTTTTCCAAGGTTTTAAACCTCAATTAACATACACCCTGTTTTGGGCTCACAACAACCAACAATCAAAGAAGATTATTTTGTGATAATCAATGGTTGCTGCTGCTATGAAACACATGGCTTCAAACTTTGCCAAGCTTGACAAGTTTGAAGGGGTGGACTTTAGAAGATGGCAGAAGAAGATGCACTTCTTGCTCTCTAGCATGAGTGTGGTGTATGTGCTGACTACTCCCATGCCTGAAGATGGTGGTGATAATCCAACCGTGGAACAAGTCAGGAAGAGGGCCAAGTGGGACAATGATGATTATGTCTGCAGAGGTTTAATCCTCAATGGTATGTCTGATCCTTTATTTGATATTTACCAGAATGTTGAATCTTCCAAAGAACTATGGGATTCCTTGGAGGCCAAATATATGGCTGAGGATGCATCAAGTAAGAAGTTCCTTGTTAGTAATTTCACAAATTACAAAATGACTGATTCAAGACCAGTCTTGGAACAATACAATGAACTTCTTGGTATACTTGGAAGATTTACACAACATAAAATGAACATGGATGAGGCTATTCAAGTCTCTTGTATCATTGATAAACTCCCTCCTTCTTGGAAAGATTTCAAGCACACCTTGAAACATAAGAAAGAGGAGTTAACTCTTGTTGAGTTGGGCAGTCATCTGCGCATTAAGGAGTTTCTCAGGGTGCAGGATAATGACAAGCCAAAGAGCAACAATGTTGATGGTCCTTCAGTTGTCAATATGGTGGAGTATAACAACTCCTCCAGGTACAATGACAACAAGGGTAAACGTAAACATCATGATAACACAAGGGTTGATCCTAACAAGAAGGCTAAACCTACTTGTTGGAAATGTGGCAAAACTGGTCACATTAAAAGGGATTGCAAAGGTGTTAATGTTGGCAACAAAGCCAATGGTTCAGGCACAAAGGGTTCAGTGGATGGTTCATCCAACTCACTGAAAGGTCAGAATATGTTTAATAAATCTCTCCAGGTTTATTATGTTACATATGTATCTGAGGCTTACTTTGTGCAGGATGATGATGTTGCGTGGTGGGTTGACTCAGGAGCAACAGTTCATGTGTGTAAAGATAGATGTTGGTTCAAGACCTATGAGTCGCTGAATGATGGATCTATTCTTCACATGGGAAATGAGTCAACAGCCCTGGTGCATGGACGTGGTTGTGTAGATCTTAGGTTTAGTTCTGGAAAGATTGTTTTGTTGTTTAATGTTTTGCATGTTCCTAATATAAGGAAGAATTTGGTTTCTAGTAGTGTTTTGAATAATTGTGGTTATAAACAAGTGATTGAATCTAATAAATTTGTTTTATCCAAACATGGTGTGTTTATTGGTTTTGGTTATTTAAGTAATCATATGTTCAGGCTTAATATTGTCAATGATAATATTGGTTCAGCCTTCATGTCAACCTCTAAACTGAATGATTCAATCCTATGGCATGCTAGACTGGGCCATGTCCACTTTAAGAGGATGCAAGATATGTCAAAGGATGGGTTAATCCCAGCTTTTGACATGGACACTGAAAAGTGTAAGACTTGCATGCTGACCAAAATAACTAAGAAACCATTTCAAAATGTAAAACGTGAAACTGAAGTTTTGGAGCTGATCTACAGTGATCTGTGTGATTTACATGCTACTCCCTCATGAGGAATAAAAAGTACTTTGTGACATTTATTGATGATGCTTCAAGGTTTTTTATGTTTATTTATTACATACTAAGGATGAAGCATTAGATAAATTTAAAGTATTCAAAACAGAGAATTACAACAAGGGTCCTTGATCAAAAGATTCAAGACTGATAGGGGAGGTGAGTACATGGATACTCTGTATTTTTAGTCTGCTGGTATTAACCATGAAACGACAGCCCCCTATACTCCACAACAAAATAGTATATCTGAAAGGAAAAATAGGGTACTGAAAGAAATGGTTAAGTCCATATTGTCCTACTCAGGACTGGACTGAGTCAGGGGTTCTGGGGTAAAGCTATGTTAACAACTTGCTATTTATTAAATATGGTTCCTAATAAAAGGAACAAGATTACCCCTTATGAACTCTGGACTAAAAGGAAACCAAACCTAAACTACCTCAGAGTTTAGGGTTGTAGGGCAGTTGTAAGACTCCCTGATCCACAACTGAAAAATTTAGGTGAAAGAGGCATTGAATGCATCTTTGTTAGATATGCTGAGCATTCCAAGGCTTTTATGTTCTTTGTTATTGAACCTAATGATTCTGTTTTAGTTAACTTAATAATTGAATCAAGGGATGCTATATTTGATAAGAATATATTCTCTTCAGTCCCTAGACCAAGTCTCAAAATTCCAACTAGAACTGAAGGCATTGGTGGTTCAATGGTCCCTGAAGAGGTCACTGAAGAGGTTGTTCAGCAACCTGAACCTGAGCTTAGAAAAGGCAAAAGGAATAGGACTCCAAAGAACTTTAGACCTGAATTTCAATTATACTTAATTAAAGGAACAAGAGATGAGGTCTCTGACCAACACTCCTATTGCTTTAATGTTGAGGATGATCCCAAAATATTTGATAAAGCAATGAAGTCTCCAGATGTTCCTTTCTGGAAAGAAGCAATTAATGATGAGATGGATTCCATCATGGGCAACAACACTTGGGTGTTGGCTGATCTACCTCCAGGTTGCAAATGGATCTTCAAAAAACTGAAGGTAGATGGAACTATTAAAAATTTTAAGGCAGGACTGGTCATTCAGGGCTTTGTTCAAGGCAAGGCTGGTCATTCAAGGCTTTAAACAAAATTCAGGGATAGACTACTTTGATACTTATGCTCCAGTGGCACGTATCAGTACCATAAGATTGCTGATTGCTATGGCATCAATTCACAGTCTGATTATTCATCAGATGGATGTGAAGACAGCTTTTTTGAATGGTGAATTAGATGGGGAGGTCTATATGAACCAACCTCAGGGGTTCATCATGCCTGGCAATGAAAATAAGGTGTGTAAACTGATTAAGTCTCTTTATGGGCTAAAACAGGCACCTAAGCAATGGCATCAAAAATCTGATGAAGTGGTTTTGTCTAATGGTTATTTGATGAATCAGGTAAAGGAGTCATCATTTGCCTATATGTTGATGACATGCTGATCTTTGGCACTGACCAAGTTTAAGTTGACCTGACAAAGGATTTTTTGTCATCAAGGTTTTTTATGAAGGACATGAGGGAGGCTGATGTTCACCTGGGTATAAGGATTAAACATGAAAGTAATGGAATAGCAATTTCTCAGTCTTACTATATTGAGAAGGTATTGAAGAAATTCAATTACTTTGATTGCACTCTAGTGAGTACTCCTATGGATACAAGTGAGAAGCTGATGCCCAATAATGGTTAGGCTGTATCTCAACTTAAGTATTCTAGGGTGATTGGCTACTTAATGTATGATATGACTTATACATGGCCTGATATTGCTTTTGTTGTGGGTAAACTGAGCAGGTATACTAGTAACCCTGGTACTCAGCACTGGCAAGCAATTCAGAGGGTACGGAAGTACTTGAAGAAAACCATGGACTATAGATTGATTTATATTGGTTATCCTTCAGTGTTGGAAGGTTACATTGATGCAAGCTAGATCAGCAACACCGAAGATAACGTTTTAAAATAAGTTTACTTCGATACTTGAAAATATCAGAGTTTTACAAACCAAGGTCCATAAGTTTCAAAATGAACAAGCATTCACAACATACACAAGTTTAAAACATTAACCTAAAGTTTAGATAAGTTGTTCCTCGAATGTAAATAGAGGTGGTCTTACAAAACACAGTGTTTTTCAAAATAAGTTTCATCGAATGTATAAAAATTAGAGTCTCCAAGTACATATCCGTGTGGTTCCCTTCGAGCAAAATACTAAAAGGACCTGAGATAACATGCAAAAAACATCAACAAACAATGTTGAGTGAATTCATAGGTTTTAATAGTAAAACGGTGATTAAATAAATCGAGTAATGTTGTTGAAATCAAGTATAGTGCTCCAATGAGCAGTTTAGTGGACCGCAAGATTTAAGTAATAAAGGACTAATGAAACACATTCAATAGTTTAAAAATAGTTACTTTGCAATAAGCTTCATAATTACCAAAACCTTAACAAGCTCAATGTCAACCCCCGAACGGGTTTGTGCCCATAGTCAGTTGTAGGATGTTGCCAAACACCCTAGATAATAACTCAAATGTTAAATGCGTCACTGGTTATCTAGAAACCAGAACCAGACGGGGATTGTCAGTCCTGGTAGATCTATCCACAACACTCACGTTTACTACAATAGCAAATAATAACTCATGTTCGCTCAAAAGGGACTTAATGGAATAATGGTTACGTAGGCAATAATATTCAAGCAATAGCATATAGTTTTGTACTTGTGTCCAAAATGTAAAACAAGCATGTAATCTCCCCAGTAGAGTTTGAAAAACATTAAGTGATAAAAATGGGCTATGAACGCACTCTTAGTAAAACAATGAGGAAAGAAAAATCAAACAAGAAGAAATGAAGGTCAAGAAGATCCAACCGCGACCTAATGAAATGACGCGCTTTAGGAGAAAGAAATGTACAACGAAACGACGCATAAGTCGTTTATAGAAAGTAATAGAATCCATATGTGTTTGTGTCTTAGATTATTTAGCAAAAACGTGACTTTAAGAAACTATAAGATTCATAGTTAAGTTACGCCACTTTTACGATAGATTATTATTTTGGAAAGACTTAGAAATATGAACGTAAATGTTTTCTACCCATATTTTTTAATCTCCAATTTTACGTCTTAAACGCATCAGTGATCAAACGTCCAGTTTTCCTTTTTATTCCGCTAGTATATACATTTTTTCAAAATGACCTTTGTATTTTTTTGTAAACCCTTACGCTTATGAAATGTCGCCTTTATAAAGTTTCTAACGCTCACTAATAATTTCATAAGTGATACAATAGCATTCGCTAAAGTTTTCAAAGCTCAAACGGACTCAAAAAACGCGCGACATGCCCTTTCAAGAAAGGTTTGGGATTGAGCTTACAAAAGGTGTTGAAAAGCAAACTATCAATGAATCAAAGAGAAAGAGATGATTTCTTGAAAAATCTCAAAATTATTATTGAAACCCTTACTTGTAGAGTCTTGACTTAAACCTTGAAAATGTATGATTGAACTTTGAAAACACTCAAACAACCTGAAAACAACTCTTGTATACTTTGAATAATGGAGAAAATAGAAGACAAATGAAAGGATGGGTATGGTGGTGGTGTGCCATGGAGTTAAGAGAGAAGAGGAAAGAAGATGGTGTTTTTTTGTAAGTTTGAAAGTGGTATAGATAGTGAGTTATTGTTATGATCTAGGGTTGCAAATTTCAGCTATCCAAGTGTCCCATTATACTTAGAAATGAGACACCTAAGATGTGATAATCATGCACTAGTCCATGTGTATACCAAAAATAATTAAGATGATAGGGAGAGTTATTGGTAAATTTTTGTATAGATTTTGGAATAAGTGGGTATTTTTAGGGCCAACGGGTATATACGTAAAATATTGCAAGAGTTTAGGCGAAACCACGAAGCAAAAACAAACAAGACAAAAATAAACTTATATTACATAGGATACTTTTCTGAAATAATAATTTACAGAGGGCACGAAGACGGATATTAAACATTAAGGGCGGCTCAAGCTTAACTTGGAACGAAAAATTACTAATCGAGTAAATAGTAAAAACAACATTTTTCTCAAAAGTAAAATAGTAATTAAAATAAAGGATTATAATTTCGACCGAATTTTACAAAGTGCTAAGTCTACTCCACCGTTAGGGGAACTCTGGTCAGAGTTCAACGGGTGGACATCAGCGGGGGGGGGGGGGGGGGGGGGGGGGTGGGGGGAGGAACTGTGCCGGCAATTTACTTAGATGATAGTGCCACGAGGTGTTGAGATAGATAAAAATACTTGCTACATCTTGGGTATGAATAGTCAGGTCTGCATAGAATTCTGGCGAACTTTGATGATGGGAATACGATTCTACTTTAGTTGTTTGACCTCAGGGTCTAAAATCTCTATAGGTTCCTCGATAAAGTGTAGCTTGTTGTTGAATCGAATTTCATTTGATGGAATGACAAGGTTTTCATCTGATAAACTTTTCCTTCAGGTTCAAGACGTGAAAGGTGTTATGGATTCCACTGAGTTCCTGCGGCAGTTCAAGTTTGTATAGCTCGATTAACATGTTCGAAGGGTTCAATCAACAATTTAAGCAAAATAGCAAACGAATATATGAATAAATAATAGTTGATACATAAAATTTATACAATGTGCGTGTAGGTACGGATTAGTTGTTATGAAAATCCTTAATGAAAGGATTGAATATTTGTAGTGAGGAGAAGGCAAGTGAAATCGAAGAATTAATATGTCATGCTGATAATCAATGAGAGATATATCAAGTATCAATACATGTCAAGATCAAAAAATGAATTTGTGTTGATAATCAATGCGAAAGAAGAAATCAAATAAATTATTAGTTTTCAAAGGAAGTGAATGCCAATAACAAGAGGTCATAATGTGTTTGATATTTTTGGATTATAGAATTCTAAAGATGGATTAATTACCTTTATTCAACAAGGCAGCAAATAATCATTAATCAATGCAACAAAGAATGTGTAGATTACAAAATGAAGATGGTCATCGCATCGCAAGGGAATAACTGAGAGTATATGAAGAAACAATATAGATGTCGCGGCATGTAAAATAAGAACGTCTTCAATGGACTTAAGAGAGTAATGTAAATAAGACATTGTTAACAAGTAATAATGATCAAAAGGATAAATATAGAGGATGATTCGCATAAATAGATTACGAATCAAATAAGTATGAAAAATCATTTGTATGAATAATAAGTCAAACAAAGGATCAAATAATCATAATAGTAATAAATAGGAGTAGGTGTTAAGAATATTAAAATATAGTAACGGTCAAAAGAAATGAACATAAAGAATCATGAAATACTTTATAGAGTCACTGGTGAAATTAATCGATGCAACGAGGGTAGTGATATTAATAGTTGAAAGAGGCATATTTCAAAGAAACAATATGTCAAGATGGCTAAACGAGATAGGTAGGTTAATTGTCCAAACAATTAATTATTAAAGAGAGTTAATACCAAATAGCTAAAACATGAAACATATTAAGGAAATGGTATATCAAGGATGTTAAAATGAGATATGAAAAGTTAATGATATTCTAGTCGGAAGACGTGGCTTTCATTAGCGTGGTTTGTCTCGAGAGTCTTTATGCGTGATTCGGTTTCTCGAATCTCAAATCTCGAGCCGCAATTTCTAGGCCGCAAAGAGCATGTCAACATCGCGTGACGCTATAAGTTGCTTAATAGTTGGTGATCACGTGCCACTCCACGCTGCCTTCGCGACACGCCCCCAGCCTCCCCGTTGTGTTGTTGTTGAGGAGTGATAGTTCAACAACTATTAAGCAACTTATAGCTCACCGTATGGTTGACATGCTCTTTCGCCTAGAATGGAACGAGATTTGAGATGCTGAGAACGAATCACGCATAAAGACTCTCGAGACAAACCACGCTAATGAAAGCCACGTCTTCCGACTAGAATATCATTAACTTTTCATATCTCATTTTAACATCCTTGATATACCATTTCCTTAATATGTTTCATGTTTTAGCTATTTGGTATTAACTCTCTTTAATAATTAATTGTTTGGACAATTAACCTACCTATCTCGTTTAGCCATCTTGACATATTGTTTCTTTGAAATTGCCTCTCTTTTCAACTATTGGTATCAATACCCTCGTTGCATCGATTAATTTCACCAGTGACTCTATAAAGTATTTCATGATTCTTTATGTTCATTTCTTTTGACCGTTACTATATTTTAATATTCTTAACACCTACTCCTATTTATTACTATTATGATTATTTGATCCTTTGTTTGACTTATTATTCATACAAATGATTTTTCATACTTATTTGATTCGTAATCTATTTATGCGAATCATCCTCTATATTTATCCTTTTGATCATTATTACATTTGTACATATGTTCTTTTTACATACTCTCTTAAGTCATTGAAACGTTCATATTTTACATGCTCGCGACATCTTATATTGTTTCTTCATATACTCTCATTTATTCCTCTTGCGATGCTATGACCATTCTTCATTTGTAATCTACTCATTCTTTTGTTGCATTGATTAATGATTATTTGCTGCCTTGTTTATAAAGGTAATTAATCCCTCTTTTAGAATTCTATAATCCAAAAATATCAAACACATTATGACCTCTTGTTATTGGCATTCACTTCCTTTGAAAACTAATAATTTATTTGATTTCTTCTTTCGCATTGATTATCAGCACAAATTCATTTTTTGATCTTGACATGTATTGATACTTGATATATGCTTCTTTGATTATCAGCATGACATATTAATTCTTCGATTTCACTTGCCTTCTCCTCACTACAAATATTCAATCCTTTCATTAAGGATTTTCATAACAACTAATCCGTACCTACACGCACATTGTATAAATTTTATGTATCAACTATTATTTATTCATATATTCGTTTGCTATTTTGCTTAATTGTTTTATTGAACCCTTCGAACATGTTAATCGAGCTATACAAACTTGAACTGCCGCAGGAACTCAGTGGAATCCATAACACCTTTCACGTCTTGAACCTGAAGGAAAAGTTTATCAGATGAAAACCTTGTCATTCCATCAAATGAAATTCGATTCAACAACAAGCTACACTTTATCGAGGAACCTATAGAGATTTTAGACCCTGAGGTCAAACAACTAAAGTAGAATCGTATTCCCATCATCAAAGTTCGCCAGAATTCTAAGCGAGGACCTGAATATTCATACCAATTATGTAGCAAGTATTTTTTATCTTTCTCAAACCACCTGTCAGCTGATTTGTCACCGCTGTTGGAAATCTGGGGACCCCCCAGAGTTCCCATAACGGTGTAGACTGTTAGGCCACTTTGTAAAATTCGGGTCGAAATTTAATCCTTATTTTAATTACTATTTTACTTTTGAGAAAAATGTTGTTTTTACTATTTACTCGATTAGTAATTTTTCGTTCCAAGTTAAGCTTGAGCCGCCCTTATGGTTTAATATCCGTTTCTTCGTGCCCTCTGTAAATATTATTTTCCGGACAAGTAGCCTATGTAATATAAGTTTATTTTGGTCTTGTTTGTTTTTGCTTCGTGGTTTCGCCTAAACTCTTGCAATATTTTACGTATATACCCGTTGGCCCTAAAAATACCCACTTATTCCAAAATCTATACAAAAATTTACCAATAACTCTCCCTATCATCTTAATTATTTTTGGTATACACATGGACTAGTGCATGATTATCACATCTTAGGTGTCTCATTTCTAAGTATAATGGGACACTTGGATAGCTGAAATTTGCAACCCTAGATCATAACAATAACTCACTATCTATACCACTTTCAAACTTACAAAAAAACACCATCTTCTTTCCTCTTCTCTCTTAACCTCATGGCACACCACCACCATAGGGCATCCTTCATTTGTCTTCTATTTCTCCATTATTCAAGTATACAAGAGTTGTTTTCAAGGTTGTTGAAGGTGTTTTCAAAGTTCAATCCATCCATTTTCAAGGTTTAATTCAAGATCTACAAGTTAGGGTTTCAATAATATTTTGAGATTTTTGCAAGAAATCATCTCTTCTCTTTGATTCATGTGATAGTTTGCTTGTTCAACACCTTTTGTAAGCTCAATCCTAAACCTTTCTTTGAAAGGGCATTTCGAGCGTTTTTGAGTCCGTTTGAGCTTTGAAAACTTTAGCGAATGCTATTGTATCACTTATGAAATTATTAGTGAGCGTTAGAAACTTTATAAAGGCGACATTTCATAAGCGTAAGGGTTTACAAAAAAATACAAAGGTCATTTTGAAAAAATGTATATACTAGCGGAATAAAAAGGAAAACTGGACGTTTGGATCACTGAGTGCGTTTAGACGTAAATTGGGATTAAAAAATATGTTAGAAAACATTTACGTTCAGTATTTCTAAGCTTCCAAAAATCATGCAGCCAATCACCCTAGAATACTTAAGTTGAGATATAGCCTGACCATTATTGGGCATCAACTTCTCACTTGTATCCATATGAGTACTCATTAGAGTGCAATCAAAGTAATTGAATTTCTTTAGTACCTTCTCAATATAATGAGACTGAGAAATTGCTATCCAATTACTTTCATGTTTAATCCTTATACCAAGGATGACATCAGCCTGCCCCATATCCTTCATAGAGAACTTTGATGACAAGAATTCCTCTGTTAGGTCAACTTAAACTTGATAAGTGCCAAAGATCAGCAGGTCATCAACATATAGGCAAATGATGACTCCTTTACCAAATTCATCAAATTTGCTATATACACATATGTCAGCTTTGTTAAGTAAATAACCACTAGACAAAACCACTTCATTAAACTTTTGATGACATTACTTAGGTGCCTACTTTAGTCCATATAAAGACTTAATCAGTTTACACACCTTATTTTTATTGTCAGGCATGATGAAGCCCTAAGGTTGGTTCATATAGACCTCCTCATCCAGTTTACCATTCAAGAAATCTATCTTTACATCAATCTGATGAATAACCAGATTGTGAATTGATGCCATATCAATCAACAGTCTTATGGTACTGATAAGTACCACTAGAGCATAAGTATCAAAGTAGTCTATCCTTGAATTTTGTCTAAAGACCTGAATGACTAGTCTTGCCTTGAAATTTTTAATAGTTCCATCTACCTTTAGTTTTCTTTTGAAGATCCATTTGCAACCAAGAGGTTTGCAACTTGGAGGTAGATCAGCCAACACCCAAGTGTTGTTGCCCAAGGTGGAATCCATCTCATCATTAATTTCTTCTTTCCAGAAAGCAACATCCTGATACTGCATTGCTTTATCAAATGTTTTGGGGTCATCCTCAACATTAAAGCAATAGGAGTGTTGGTCAGTGACCTCATCTCTTGTTCCTTCAATTAAGTATAATTGAAATTCAGGTCCAAAGTTCTTTTAATGAAGTGGTTTTGTCCAGTAAACACCTCCCCTAGATAGGACAAAACACAGGAGCATCTGAAAGGGGCGGGCCCCTTAAATACATGGGCGGCCCCCTTAATTATAAGGGGGCCGACACCCTATTTAAGGGGGCCGGCCATAGACGCCGCTCCTCCTTCTTGTCCTATAAATACTAGACTATTCCCCAACATTTTTCTCACCTTTTGCAGTCATTCTTTCTGCTTAAAAACAGCCCACGTATCCTTTCAAAATCCTTTGATCATTTAATCATTTAAGCTTTGTTTCCAAGTGATCCAAGCTCAATTCTTCAAGTGCAATAGAATAATACTTCTATCATCTAGTGAAGAAGTATTACACCACAAAATCGATATTGCAATCTTGTTGCATCCATATCATACCTTGTAAATCTTTTGTAAATTTTGTAAAGTTGTGTAGTTGTTAGGATTTAGTGATTGTTGTAAGTATAGTTGGAACTTGGTGATCCTTTTTAGTAGTGTTAGATAGTTGTGATATAAGAGGGACCACTAAACCACCAATGTCTTCAGTTTAATTAATCAGGGACCTCTGACTTGGTCTATGAACTGATGAGAATCTATTCTTATCAAAGATAGCATCCCTTGATTCAATTATAGAGTTAATTGAAACTGAATCATTAGGTTTAATAACATAGAACCTAAAGGCCTTGGAATGCTCAGCATATCTAATAAAGATGCATTCAATGCCTCTTTTACCCAAAGTTTTTAGCTTTGGATCAAGGAGTCTTACAACTGCCCTACAACCCCAAACCCTGAGGTAGTTCAAATTTGGTTTTCTTTTAGTCCAAAGTTAATAAGAGGTAATCATGTTCCTTTAGTTAGGAATCCTATTTAATAAATAGCAAGCTATTAACATAGCTTTACCCTAGAACCATTAACTCAATCCTAAGTAGGACAACATGAAATTAACCATTTCTTTCAGTACTTTATTTTTCCTTTCAGATATACCATTTTGTTGTGGAGTATAGGGAGCAGTCATTTCATGGATAATACCACTAGACTAAAAATACTGATTATCCATGTACTCACCTCCCCTATTAGTCTTGAATCTTTTGATCATGGACCCTTGTTGTAATTCAACTTCGATTTTGAATACTTTGAATTTATCTAATGCTTCATCCTTAGTATGTGATAAATAAATATAACAAAACTTTAAAGCTAGTTTTACACGTTTTACATTTTGAAATGGTTTCTTAGTTATTTTGGTCAGCATGCTAGTTTTACACTTTTCAGTGTCCATGTTAAAAGCTGGTATTAACCCGTCCTTAGACATATCTTGCATCCTTTTATAGTGAACATGGCCCAGTCTAGCATGCCATAGGATTGAATCATTTAGTTTAGAGGTAGACATAAAGGCTGAACCAATATTATCACTAACAATATTAAGCCTGAACATGTGATTACTCAAATAACCAAAACCAATAAACACACCATGTTTGGATGAAACAAATTTATTAGATTCAATCACTTGTTTATAACCACAATTGTTCAAAATACTACTTGAAACCAAATTATTCCTTATATTAGGAACATGCAAAACATTAAACAAGTAAAACAATCTTTCCAGAGTTAAATCTAAGATCTGCACAACCACGTCCATGCACCAGGGCTGTTGACTCATTTCCCATGTGAAGAATAGATCCATCATTCAGTGACTCATAGGTCTTGAACTAGCATCTATCTTTAGACACATGCATAGTTGCTCATGAGTCAACCCACCAGGCAACATCATCATCCTACACATAATAAGCCTCAGATACATATGTAACATAATAAACCTGGAGAGATTTATTAAACATATTATGACTTTTCAATGAGTTGGATGAACCATCTACTAAAACCTTTATGCCTGAACCATTGGCTTTGTTGCCAATATTAACACCTTTGCAATCCCTTTTAATATGACCAGTTTTGCTACATTTCCAACAAGTAGGTTGATGAGATGTCATTTTATACACTATTTTAAGGTCATTTAACCCCTTAAATCATGCAAATATGACCATATTATGTGCTTAATCATTTGTTTTTAGGTTTTTAGCACTTGGATGGCATTTGGAGGAAATACATGTGACTTTGGCTCATTTGGAGAAGAAACAGACAAGACTACGGACCTACACCAAATCTCTTGAAGAAATGTGCTCACAGAGTGTGGAGACGGCGTCACAAGCATAAAGCGATGCCGTCGTGATATTTCTAGTAATGGCGTTAAAGAATTGATGACGGCGTCAGGACGTAACTGACTTAAATCAGACCTAGAAGATTCTATCTTGTGACGGCGTCGCGACTACAACTAGACGCCGTCGCAGCAATTTCTCTATATATACAAAACCAAATTTAGGGTTTTAAGTGTGTAACTTTGTATAACTTTTGGGGAGCCAAACCCTAAGTATTTTGTCAGCTTTTAGGTAGCCTTTAGGGCTTAAAAACCATATTGTAACTGACATTAATCCATGTTTTAAACAAGTAAGATTATTTATCTTTAATCATTCACTATGTCTATGTGTTGTTTGATAGATATATGTTCTTGCTTCCTTTATAACATGTTAGGCTAAACCGTCCCTTGTATTTACTTATGATTGCATGAAACTTGGATTATAGATCCTTTTACTGTTGCTTCTTGTGATGGATGTGTGCGTTAGGCTTTATAAAACAAGCCATAAGATATTAAACTGGCATAGACGTCTAGGGAAACGCGAGAAATATAGAAAGGATACCATCTGGTAACAGTCTTCATACTACCTTACCCCCAATATGGTTGATCCCTCTTAAGATATTTCAATTGCATTTAATATACTCTTATGGGCCTTTTAATAGTCTTCACACTACCTTACTTGTGCGCTACCTTAACAGAATATTAAATAGACGGTGGGTTCGTGTAATTCGTTCATGACTTAGGAAATACTTACACAGATCATCACGAGTGTGACAAGGCAACAAGATCACAAGAAGCAATCTAATGAGTAATGTATGATTAAGTAAATACACTATCTTGTCATAAAGTTATCACTAGTAGTATAGATTATAATTAGTTTAATTACTTAGTTTATCAACCAACCTCTCAAACCCAAGATTTTATTTGCTTTTCATAAAATATAAAAATATAAAAATAATCTCCTTTGAATCCCCTAGATCTCGGCTAAGCCCTGTTCGAGCCTTCCCAACCTATTCCACTAGAGAACGATAACAACCCCCAAGTCTTGCCTATACCACGCTACAATGATTAGGTACACTGCCTAGGGAGTTGTAAAACTTCGTGTAGAAGTCTTTATGACAACCGCACACATCAAGTTTTTGGCGCCGCTGCCGGGAAATTGTTAGGTTTTGAACTTAGTTTAACTTAGTTCTACTCGCTTGAATCCTTTTAGGTGAGATTTTATTTTCATTATATTACCTTTCTTGTAGTCTATCTTTTCTTTGTTTCATCTGTTTTGTAAATCGGTCACCATGACACGTAGCACAATTAGGAGGTTAACAAAACCCGTCGACGAACCCAAAAGAGAATTTCGAAGGCTTAGGAGAGCCGCTTGGCGCATGCATCAAAACAAGTCTCTAGCTATATCCGAAAGAAACCTCTTTGATGATGAAGCATCCTCTTCCAACGACACTAGAACCAAATCGTCAAACCCTCTCAAAATCTTATGAGAAAATTCTCGCCCCAACTCCTCTGGTTTTCAAAACTCGATCATCCTCTTGGCTGAACGAACAGGGAGAATCGTCGACTCACGCAACATCTTGTTAATTCAAGGAACATGCACGTTCCAAGGATTAAGAAGCGAGGACCCCCTTCGTCATATAAAGCATTACTTAAGTATCATGGATAACATACAAGCTGGCGGAGCCATAATGGATACTTCTAGGCTACGTTTCTTTCATTTCTCCCTTAAGGGAAAAATGGCAAAATGGCTTGACAAAATACCCCCCGCCTAAATCACGACATGGGATCAACTCATATCATGATTCCTTGATTACTTCTTTCTAGCAGGACGCACCTCGTCCCTTAGAGACATGATCCTCTGATTCAAACAAGGGGTCGATGAATCCATCAAAAGCGCTTGGATCCATTTCCAGAACTAGATCAAACAAGTCCCTCATCATGGAATACAAAAATGGCTTCTGGTGCAAATCTTTTACGATAACATATCTCTGGATGACCGTATGAAACTCGATCAATTCGCTCAATTCCGTTTCAACTCTCTCACCGATGAAGAGGGGTGGAATCGAATAGAAGAGTACGTCTAATACCAAGATGATTTATGGGACGACCCGTTACCATCTATGAACGTTTCTTCTATCTAAGAAGTGATACAACCTACATTCAGGGGACGTCTAAAAATGGCCTGCAAACAAATCTCCTACCTCAAAACACCTACTTGAGAGATCGGGTTAAAAAATCCTTTTCTTATCTACTATTTCTACGAAGGGGTCCATGAGGCCGATGAGTGCAGCCAAAACAACCCAACCAAGCAGGTATGCTTGTCTGGGGGGGGGGGACATCTACAATGATCCTCCCCTTCTGAGGTTTTACCAAAACAACGATATTCCGCCATGAGGAAACAACAAGCGAAAAGAAAAAAAAGAGGATGGTCCTGAATAGGTGGTTAGGAATAAGTTTAAAGATGAACTCGTTAATTTCAAGCTTGAGAAGAAATTATACACGAAGGGGATATGAGAGATGCTTGACCAGCATCGTAAGGAGATGCACAAAGAATTCTTCCAAATCCTCTCCACAATCGGGGAAAGAAAAATTCCAAAACCAAAAGCATTAACTTTTGCTATAACAACTAGATCTGGAATTAGCACTCGAGACCCCCCTTTCCCAACTCTATTGCAATCGACACCTACCAACCACACTGAAGGGGCAACTGAAAGACAAGGACCTGAGGGTGCCGAATCAAGCACTATGTAGAATGAATAAGCCCCCCGTTCATCCATTTTTTATCAACCCTCTAAGTCGTCGAATCTGCCTTTCCCATCCAGAGTAAAGAAGCAGAAAAAGGATGATGACAATGAGCGAATTCTCTCCATCTTCAAACAGATTCATATCAATATACCATTCCTAGAAGCTATTATCCGCTTGCCAAGTGGGGATAAGGTCCTAAAAGAACTCATTTCACGTAAGGAAAAGCTCGAAAAAGAGGCCTCCTCAGTCAAGCTTAGTGAGGAATGTTATGCTATCATCCAAAGAAGCTTACCCCAAAAGGAAGGAGACCCAGGGAGTTTCACACTACCATGTCTTATCAGACCCTTGGCAGTAAAGAATGCCCTAGCTGATTTAGGGGCAAGTATCAATCTTATGACACACTCTCTCTTTCGACGATTAGGAATTTCTAAACTAAAGCCAACAAAAATGAGTATTCAACTGGCTGATTGATCCATCAAATACCCCATCGGGGTCTGCGAGAATCTCTTGGTAAAGGTGAACAAGTTCCTCATTCCAGTCGATTTCGTAGTTTTGGAAATGGACGGAGACGAGTTGGTCCCGATCATTTTAGGACGACCTTTCCTCGCCACAGCACGGGCCGTAATTGACGTTCATGAAGGAAAGTTAAGTCTGAGAGTAAGAAATGAAACTATCACCTTCAACATTAGGAAATCTATGAAATCCAAACACTCCCGTGACGATCATCTGTACTGCGCCGATCACACCGTAAAGCTTGTCCGAGAACAATGGGTTGACACGGTCAATCATGACGGAAAATAGACTGAAGCAGAAGAAGAAGGAGACTCTAACGAAGTACAAGTGGTTTCTTTATACCCTAGGACAAAGTCGGTCGAGCCACTCGAGTGGAAAGCCTTGGAAAATTGGTTGAAACCCTCAAGCGTCGAACCACCCGAACTAGAACTGAAGGAATTACCAGAACATCTTGAATACGCTTTCCTCTAGGAAAACAACCAACTCCCAGTAGTCATCTCCTCCGCGTTATCTACCGTCGAGAAAGACAGGCTTCTCGAAGTTCTAAAATATCATAAAGGGGTAATTGCCTAGAGCATTACGGATATAAAGGGGATCGACTTCCTTCTATACTCATAAAATTCTCCTAGAAGACGAGTTCAAACCGAGTGTCCAACCTCAAAGACGGGTGAATCCAAACATCAAAGAGGTGGTAAAGAAAGAAGTCATAAGGCTCCTTGACGCCGGATTAATCTACCTCATCTCTGACAGTCCTTGGGTGATTCCTGTCCAGGTTGTCCCAAAGAAAGGAGGAATGACCGTAGTAAAAAAAGAAAAGAACGAACTCATTCCACAAAGGACGGTCACCAGATGGCGCATATGCATCGACTATCGTAAATTGAATAACACGACTCAAAAAGTTCACTTTCCACTCCCGTTTATCGATTAGATGCTCGAACGCCTAGCTTGGCACGAATACTACTGCTTTCTAGACGGGTTTTCAAGATATTTCCAGATCCTTATTGCTCCGAAAGATCAAGAGAAAAACAAATTCACTGCCCATATGGCACCTTCACATACAAATGGATGCCATTCGGAATATGTAACCCGCCAACAACTTTCCAGCGCTGTATGACAGCCATATTCCATGAACTGATCAAGGATAGCATGGAAGTATTCATGGATGACTTCTCCATCTTCGGTAGCTCCTTCGACCACTACCTCAAAAATCTAGAAAAGATGCTAAAAAGGTGTGAGGAAACCAACCTCGTGTTAAATTGGGAAAAGTGCCACTTCATGGTAAAGGATGGAATCGTCCTTGGTCATAAGGTCTCAGGTTCGGGAATTGAGGTCTATAAAGCAAAAATCAAGGCAATCTCTAAATTACCATATCCTACAAACGTGAAAGCTATCCGAAGCTTTTTGGGACATGCCGGTTTCTACAAAAGATTCATAAAAGATTTCTCACAAGTCACACACCCAATGACCCAACTTTTGGTAAAAGACGTCACATTCAACTTTTCTGAAGAATGCATCCAGGCATTCGATAAGTTAAAACACAAACTAAAGCAGGCCTCAAACATGATCAAGCTGGATTGGTCATTGCCATTTAAAGTCATGTGCGACGCAAGTGATTATGCTTTCGGGGCAATGCTAGGGCAAAGGATCGACAAACATTTCAAACCCATACACTACGCCAGCAAAAGGATGCACGAGGCACAAAGAGAACTACACTACGATCGAGAAGGAACTTTTGGCTATCGTCTTCGCATTTGACAAATTCCGTCAATACTTAGTCTTATCCAAGACCATCGTTTTCACGGATCACTCTACCCTAAGATATTTCTTCACAAAACAAGATGCAAAACCGCGACTGATTAGATGGATCCTGCTACTATAAGAATTCAATATCGAGATCTGTGATAAGAAAGGTTCTGAAAATCTCGTAGCCGATCACCTCTCCCGGCTTGAAAACCTCGATCTAGGGAAGCTGACCAAGGCCGAAATAATGGACTTATTCCTTGAAGAACGACTAATGGCAATCTCTAATAAAAACAACGAGCATTGGTATGTCGACTACGCCAACTACCTTGCTAGCCACGTATTGCCCTTCCGTTCTACCAGCCAGGAAAAACAAAAGTTTTTCAACGATATAAGGCATTATTTTTGGGATGAGCCATTCCTATTCAAACAATGCGCAGATCGAATCATACGAAGGCGTGTCGCAGGATATGAGGCGATACAAATCCTTCGATAATGTCACAGCGGCCCATCAGGAGGGCATCATGGTATTGCCACAACCGCAAGAAAAGTCTTCGAAGCCGGCTTCTACTGGCTAAGTATCTTCCGTGATGTACATAGATTAGTCTGAGGTTGCGATGCCTGTCAACGAGCCAGCAACATCTCCTCTAGGGATGAAACACCTTAAAAGTACATCCAAGTCTGCGAAATATTCGATGTTTGGGGGATAGACTTCATGGGACCATTCCCCTCATTGAATGGAAACAAATACATCCTAGTAGCTATCGATTATGTGTCAAAATAGGTGGAGGCTCAAGCTTTTCCCGCCAGCGATGCTCGAAATGTAGTGAAGTTCCTCAAAAGACTATTCGCGAGATTTGGAATACCAAAGGCTTTGATTAGTGACAGGGGTATCCACTTCTGCAACTACCAAATGGAAAAAGCAATGAAAAGGTATGGAGTGGTTCACCGATTCTCCATGGCATATCACCTCCAGACAAACGGGCAGGTCGAAAACACAAATCGGGCAATAAAGCGTATCCTCAAGAAAACCATCGAGAATAATAGGAAAGATTGGTCCCACAAGTTAGATGATGCATTATGGGCGTTTCGGATAGCGTTTAAAACCCCTTTAGGAATAATCCCATTTAGAATAATCTACGGCAAGGCATGCCATCTTCCTGTCGAATTTAAACACAAAGCTTACTGGGCCATTAAAAACTGCAACATGGACCTGACGAAAGCCGAAGCAAACAGGTTCTTACATATTAATGAGCTGGATGAAATGAAGCTCGATGCTTATGAATCCTCCATCTCTTATAAAGAAAGAACAAAAAGGTGGCATGATAAAAGGATAAAAAACACCAACCAATTATGAAAAAGGCGATAAAGTACTTATCTTTAATTCACGCCTAAGGCTGTTCCCAGGGAAGCTAAAGTCAAGGTGGTACGGACAATTCTCAGTAAGCAGGGACATGAAAAATGGTGCAATCGAGCTTTACGATGAAGATGGGAATGAACTCATCATAAATAAACAACGTGTGAAACCATATTAAAAAAACATATTGGATACTAACAGAGATGACGATATCTGGTATGTGCTTAATTACACATACCTTTAACCTAATAAAACGAGCTTAAAGGACCAAAAAACGGACATAAAATTGCCAAATATATGTTTGTTTTGTGATTTATGATGTGCAGGTAACGGATATTCACTAAAGGACAAAAACAAAGGCAAAACGGACAAAACCGAGCACGAGAATGGAAATAGCGTGAAAAGTCGAAGCCAAAGACGTGTACATCTTAAATGGGCCAACCCATACCAAAGTTCATGGGCTGAGTCAGACCATTAAGCTTTTCTATTAAATCAAAAGTCTTTATAAAGCCCAAAATCCCTTTATTTAAAATCTGGCCTAAATCGGCCCAAACCAAAAGCCTAACAATCACTTAACTATAACACCCTATTTCCCTTTACACTGTTAGTCCCTAACCTTAACACAGTTAGTCCCTAACCCTTTTCACCGTTAGTCCCAAACCATAGCATCCTAACACCCGTTAACCCTTTACAAACTTATCCTACTAAAATCACTATTCATCCATCCCTATCATGTGTACCCTGCCAAACGACAAACCCATTTTAACCTTTTCCCCCACAACAGACAAACCTAATTTAACCTATTCTTCAAGGAAAAGACAACCACGTTGGCAATCCTAGGCCAATTGATTGGATGGGACATAATCAAGGGCTGTGATCAAAGCAAAGAAACACAAATGAAGAATCAAGGACTCAGAATCGAAGGCGTAGGAATCACTCTCTTTCCCTCTCACTGAAGAAACACAAGGCCAAATCTTAGGACCTTCTCATTTGTTTATAAATAGTGGCCATTAGGGAAGAATTGATTAATCTATTTTTTTTCCTTGTATTTTATAGCTTTTTAAGATTATTGTCATTTATTTTTAAGTCTTGTAAACGTTTTAAAGTTTTAATGAAAGTTTGAGGTATTATTAAGAATTCTATGTATAATCTTTGTATAATCTATTTAAGCTTTAAGCTATGAAAACGCTTATGATCTTACCTAAAGCTTCACTAAGCTTTAGCTTTCTTAAATCCTTGCACTACGTATATTCTTTGCTTATTTAAAAGTTATTGTCTTTAAAATCCACAAAAAAATCACAAAAATAGCTTTTACAGATGATAAGCCAATATTGGACGAGCTAATGGGTTTTACCAGCTTATCTATGATAAGTTGGAGCTTGTAGATCAGCTCCTTGAGAGATTATTTACCCTTGTTTAGAGCAAAGGGCAAGGTACTCTTCTCCTCTTTTCTTTTTAGCTTAAATCTGTTTATTGCTTATCTAGTGCTTATTTACTGTTTAGAACTGCTTATTTATGCTTATATATGTTGCTTATTGCTTGTTTATGCTTGCTTATAGTTTAAATCTTCTTGGTTCATGTTTTTATGTAAAACTGTCTATTTTAGCTTTAAATTGCTTATTCTTGTTTGCTTATTTTAAGAGCTTATCTTTGTGATTTAATTGCTTATTTATGCTTATTTAACCTTATTCTTAATCTGTTTTTAGTTTTTATAACTTTTCTAAGTCTGATTTAGTGTAAAAATGAATCTTGAGAATTTAAAGGGGTGTTTGGGTCAAGCAGCATTAACTTAGGTTAGGTTAATGCTGTTTGGGCTCACTTTGGTTTAAAATCCAACTTTTTAAAGCTTATTTATGTGCTTTTACTCAGTTTTCAAAAGTTTTTAGGGGTCAAAACTGTTTTTCAAAGTTTTTTGTATCAATGTCTTGAATCTGTGGGTTTAAAGCTTTTAAAATCAACTTATATGCTAAGCTTCTTGTAAGCTGCATTTTAGTGTTGGTTTATGCTTCATTTTGATCTCTATATGCATCAGATTAGAAGTCCTAAGTGTTGCAATTGTCATATGGAATTCTAAGTCTAAATCTGTCAAAAGTTTTATTTCAGTTTTAAAGGTCAAAAATCACTTTTCAATCACAAATTTAGGGTAGTTAAAGTAAGTTTTAGGGTCTTATTTTCATAGCACAAGCTCATTATGCTATAAGCTCAATCTGTTTGAGCTTATTTTGGGTTTTAGCTTTCTTTTACTAGCTTTTTATGAGTCTACAAATAGCTTAATTGTCTTTTAAAAACCAAAAACATAGTTAAAACAACTTTTTCCCTTTGCTTTTTCTAGCTTATTCTTTAATCCTATTTGCTTAATTCTTGCTTTCATTTTCTTATTGAGTCCTTATCTTCGTCTGTTTTTAGGTTTTAGTGTTAAAAATTGCTTTTTTGAGCCTTTAAATTAAGCTACAAAACTCTTATTCTTTTCAAAAAGCCAAAATCAAGTTTGTAGTTTGTCACTTTTATAAGTCCCTTTCCAGCTTATTTCTTAAGTTTGTTTGCCTGAATTTTGCTTATATGTGTTCCTTGGATGTCAAACTTTATCTGTCTTTAGTTTTTACCTTATTTTAAATGCTTAATTGTCCTTTAGCATAGCTTAAAGTTTGGCAAAAATCCTTCTAAACTGTTTCTTTTGAGCCTTCTGTCTTTAAGCTTTTCAGTGCTAACTAGCTTATTTTATTTGCTTATTTTAAGTCTTATATGCTTATTAGGGTTTAGTAAACATCTGTTTTTAGCTTATTTGCTTTTCCAATTGCTTATTAAGTCTAAAGAAGCCAAATAGTTTAAGCTTTTGGTTACTTAGTTTAATAAGCTTAAACTGTCATCTTTAAGTAGCTTATTTCTAGCTTATTAATAAGTTTCAGTAAAAGTGCCTTTTTTTAAAAGTGCTTATTTTAGCCTGGTTTAGCTTTTTCATAAAAAAAATTTGCAAAATAAAAATGTTGGGAGTTTAGGGAAGTCTCAAGGTTTGAACCCGAGACCTCAACCTTAACTCAACCAACACTTTAACACCCCCACCTCTACCATCTGCGCCATTGGGTCTTTTCTGTTAGACCCTTGGGGCATTTGGTATTTAAGGGTGTTTTTCCAGTTTTGCCTATAAGCTCTTTAGAGCTTATTTCCAGCTTATTGAGATAAGCTGGTTCACCACTTTTATTTTTCTTAGATTCTGCATAGTTCAAAGTATTTTTAGTGAATTTTTTAGATTTTTATAAATTAGTTTAATACTTTTTATATTTTTAGATTAAAACTGTTTTTAATTCATAATAAATAAAATAAAAGTAAAAAAAAAATATTTTTTTTTCTAAAATTATTTTTAATCATTTAGGACTTTTATAAATTAATTTTTCATTTTTAGGGTTAAAATTCGATAATTTGGGGTTTTAAGTCACGTTTTTAGTTTAAATTTTTAATTGCTTGCATTTATTTGTTTTTGCATTAATTGTAGAAATAGAATCTAAAATCAAAATCTTTGATCATTCAAACACGCGATCACAGACTTAATCACGATTCTTAATTCACGCCTCGTTGGGACTACGACCCGGGAAGGTTTTGAATTTTACTTTGGTTAAAAGTAATTTTCCTAAAAACCTTACGGAATACTTACTCTTACTATTATTTATATTTTGGCTATTAGTTATATATTAAATATATATTAAGTATTTATTATATATGCTATAAGCTTATCAAATTTTTGGCGCCGCTGCCGGGGAGGTGTATGCGATTATCGTGTTTACGTTTGAAGAACCTTCCTCGTGAAGTCCGGGGTGGTGTGTGCAATTATTGTGTTTACGTTTGAAGATTAGTGTTTAAAGACCCTTCCTCGTAAAGTTATTACTTTTATTTGTGAATATTTTCTTCTATTATCAAGTAATCAAAAATACCAAAAAAATTAAAAAACAACAAAATCAACCGTTGTGTCACTTGTGAAATCGGCTCACCTTTAGATTACAAACTATAAGAGAGGTATAAGGAGAGTTGATCCTACGATATTCGACCCGAAAGGAGAAGGTTTTAAAATGCTTCGCGCTTACCCGATCCTCCGCTTCTTTGTGCATTTTCTAGAGAGCTACCGTACACTTGTTCGATTATCGGTTACAAAAATATTTTTTCTTTTTATTTCTCTTATTTTATTTTTTAGTGCATGCGCACTCGCTCTTCATCAAATTTAATTTCCGAATCTTCCACGACTCCGAAACGTCATAATCGTAGACGTTCCAAGCAAAGAGTCGAACCGTTTTCTCTTGAAGAGACTTTCGTAGTTACGATGGCCGATCAACGTAATATGGCGGAATTACTCCAAGCACCCATCGAGGGTTACGGAGATGCTATTGTTATTCCCGCTATTCTCGCAGAGAATTTTGAGCTTAAACATGGTCTTCTAAATCTTGTAACTTCAAAACAATTTTACGGATTTTAGAAAGAAGATCCTCATGCTCACATTCGTTGGTTCAACAAGATTACTTCCACGATTAAGTATAGAGATGTGCCTAATTCGTCGATTAAGCTTATGCTTTTTCCCTTTTCTATTGAGGGGGCAGCCCGGATTTGGCTCAAAAAAGAACCCCCTCGTCATATTCTTACTTGGGAAGATCTTGTTTCCAAGTTTATTAACCAATTCTTTCCTCCTTCAAAAGCTACAAATCTCCGGAAAGAAATTATGAATTTTCAGCAACGTTTTGATGAATCATTTTGTGAGGCATGGGACCGTTTCAAGGATCTCCTTCATGCATACCCACATCATGGTTTTACGGAGTTGCATAAACTTGATACCTTTTACAATGCTTTAACCACAACCGATCAAGATTCTTTGAATGCCGCCGCCGGTGGTAATCTTTTGACTAAAACTCCTCGAGATGCTTTGACAATTATTGAAAACAAGTCAAAAGTTTGCAACTCACAAAACAAACCGATTATTTCAAAAGTGAGTACGAATGCTCCTTCTTCTTCTACCCCTCATTCTCTCAAGATTGCCGCTCTTGTCGACGCCGTTAAGGCTATGCTTGCTCAGAAATCTTCTCCTCTAGCTTCCGTGAAAGCGGTTGAGGAAATTTGTGTTACTTGTAGTGGTCCGCATCCTTACCACCAATGTCATGGCAACGTTTTTTTGGAATATCAAGATAATATTCAAGGATATTTTTCAGCAGCCGCAGTAAACTATAATCAGGGAAATACCGGATACCGTCCTCAGAGTGTAGCTAACCAAATTCGACCACCGGGTTTTGCTCAACCGAATGTGCAAAATAATCAAGCCCGGTACAATCAAGGTTACAATCAAAATAGAGGAAACAATTAAGGAAATCCGAGTTATTAAGCTCCGATTCAGCAAACTTAAGTTGCTCCTTCAAATGAATTGTTGAATTACAAGAAGATAAATGATGCTAATATGAAAGCTATGCAAAATCAAGTAAATAATGTGAAAAATGAATTGAGAAATGAAATGCAAACTTCAATACAAACTTCAATGTCAAATTAAACCAATGAGCTTAAGAATATGATGGCTAGTTTTTTCCAAATGAATACCGCTTCCTCTTCGGGTTCGGGTTCACTTCCTAGCAACACCGTTGCTAACCCGAGAGGTGACTTGAAAGCAATCACCACCCGAAGTGGTATTTCTTATGATGGACCTCCAATTCCACCTTTTCCCAAGGTGGTGGAACAGGAACCCGAGGTGACAAAGGATACACTGCAACCGAGTACCGAAAACATCCAACCTCTGGTAGTCTAAATTCAAGCTCTAATTGATAAGCCCGTTGTTGCTCCTAAGCCTAAACCATCTATACCTTATCCTTCGAGAGCCAACAAACAGAAGCTTCATGAAAAAGATGATAATCTAGCCTTGAAATTTGTTGAAATCTTTAGGGAATTGCATTTCGAGCTCAGTTTTGCGGATGCTCTTCTACATATGCCGAAATTTGTTTCAATGTTTAAAAGTCTCCTTAATAACAAAGAAAAATTGTTTGAATTAGCTAAAACACCGATGAATGAGAATTGTTCGGCGGTTATCCTAAAAAAGTTGCCCGAAAAACTTGGAGACCCCAGCAAGTTTCTTATTCTATGTGATTTTTTGGAGTTTGTTGAATGCTTAGCCTTGGCCGATCTTGGTGCAAGCATCAACTTGATGCCTCTTTCCATATGGAAGAAGCTCTCACTTCCCGAACTTACTCCTACTCAAATGATTCTTGAACTTGCAGACCGATCGACTACTAGTCCATCTGGTATTGCCGAAGATGTCTTTGTAAAAGTAGGAAAGTTCCATTTTCCGGCCGACTTCGTAGTCGTTAACTATGTTGTCGATTCTCGGGTTCCCTTAATTCTCGGGAGACCCTTTTTGAGGATGGCACGTGCTTTGATTGATGTTTACGGTAAAGAATTAACTCTCCGAGTTGATGATGAAGCCATAACCTTTAAAGTAGGTCAAACTTCGAGATACTCCTATAATGATGTTGTGTCAATTAATCGAATTGATGTCATCGACGTAGCTTATGAGGAGTATGCTCAAGAAGTGCTCGTATTCTTGGATAGTTCTACGAGTGGCAATCCCACTCCGTCTTTAGATCCTATCCTTTCTACTTCTTCCCCCTCTCTCACTCCTTTTGAGGAAGGTGATTTCATTTTGGAAGAAATCGAAGCTTGTTTTACAAATGACTCAATTCCACCAGAATTGATGATGACGACTTTGATTCGGAGGGAGACCTTCTTCTACTCGAGAAGTTATTAAACGATGATCCATCATCTCCTTTCCCTCTAAAAGAACTTCACGTTGAGGAACTTAAAACAGTAAAATCTTCTATTGATAATCCTTCGGAGCTTGAGCTCAAGGATTTACCTTCTCATCTTGAGTATGCATTTTTGGAGGGTACCGATAAACTACCTGTCATAATCGCTAAAAATTTAAAAGAAGATGAGAAGGTCCGACTTCTAAAGGTTTTAAAGTCACATAAGCGTGCCATCGCTTGGAAAATCTATGATATAAAGGGCATTGACCCTTAATTTTGTCCTCACAAATTATTAATAGAGGATGACTCTAAACCGGCAATTCAACATCAAAGAAGGGTTAACCCAAAAATTCATGAGGTTATCAAAAAGGAAGTTATCAAACTCCTTGATGCCGGATTGATTTACCCTATCTCTGATAGCCCGTGGGTTAGCCCAGTTCATTATGTGCCTAAGAAGGGTGGTATAACCGTAATTGAAAATGAAGATAATGAGTTGATACCTACTCGATTAGTTACGAGATGGAAATGATACCACTCGTAAAGATCATTTCCCGTTACCGTTTATGGAGCAAATGCTTGAAAGACTCGCGGGAAACAAATACTATTGTTTTCTAGATGGTTTCTCGGGATATTTTCAAATTCCTATAGACCCGCAAGACCAAGAAAAGACCACCTTCACTTGCCCTTATGGGATGTTTGCCTACCGACGTATGCCTTTCGGCTTATGTAATGCTTCGGGCATGTTTTAAAGGTGCATGATGGCCATTTTCCACGACATGATCGAGGAAACAATGGAGGTCTTTATGGAAAATTTCTTGGTCTTCGGGGATTCTTTCTCCTCATGCCTCTCCCATTTAGACAAATTTATCAAATGGTGCGAAGACACTAATTTAGTTCTAAATTTGGAGAAATGCCATTTTATGGTAAAAGAAGGCATTGTTCTAGGACATAAGATTTCAAAGTCCAGGATTGAGGTCGACAAAGCTAAGGTTGATGTTATAGCTAAACTCCGTCATCCGACTTCTGTTAAAGGCATCCGAAGTTTTTTAGGTCGGGTTCTATCGTCGATTTATTCAAGATTTTTCTAAAATCGCCCGGCCGATGACCCATCTTCTCGAAAGAATGTATTGAATCATTTAATATACTTAAAAAGAAGTTAACTGAAGCTCCAATTTTAGTTGCCCCCGATTGGGACCTACCATTTGAAATTTTGTGTAATGCTAGTGATTACGCGGTAGGAGCATTCTTGGGGCAACGTAAGACCAAACATTTTCAGCCTAT